>CAMOHE010044624.1:0-30083 GCA_946598075.1 Artocarpus hirsutus
AGTTTGCTTTTTAAGCTTAAAACCTTAAAACATCAATCTTAAAGTTATAGAAACCGGTTTTAAACATTCCTAGCATGTTTGTAATATTGTTCATAAATGTTCAAATATGCATATTAACCTAATTAGAAATTTGCACGGAGAAAACCTATACTAAAAACCAAGTTTGAATTAAAGAAAACCTACCTTAAAACTCCTTTGAAAAACACCAAAGTTCGGGTTAAAAATCAAGCTTGAATTGACTCCAAAACGGCTTCAAACGTGGCTGGGAATTATAGTTGTCGTGGTTGCAAAGAGAGCTTTATGCCTTGTGCCTTTAGTTAGAAATTGAGGTGAGAAAGGAGAGAATGAGAAACTAGAGAAGAAAGTGGTGATGGTTGAATAAATAAGCATCAAAATAATTGAGGAGCGGGAGAGAATTAAATAAGCATTAAAAGGAAATATTATCATGTCTCCCATCGAGACTTTTAGCAAATAATGTCAACATAATTAAGGGGGCAAATGAGACAAGTTGTGGAAGAAGATGAAGGAAGCATTAAAAAGGTGGTTAAGAAAATATATCGATGTCTCTTGGTAGTTAAGGTGAATTAATTCTATGTCTCCAAATGATAAGGATGCTATTTAATTGAGCATTAATGTAGTAAGACAAGGTTGGTAGAAGTAAGTAATAGGTAGGTTTTAAATATTTACTACGGAGACTTAGTAAAAATACTAAAGTGATATTTTATTTATATAATTTTACAAAAGTTTTACCTGTTAAAATAACGGGTGTTTCAATTTAATGAAAGTGATTTTCCTTTATTGCAATAAAGTAACCTCTCTACAGGAAACAAACGCACAGTTACTAACCCTGCAGGTACTGTAGAGAATCAAGTCAATGTTGATGCAGTTGAACAACAGCAAGATGGTGATAACTCAGTTCAAGTGGAGCTTACCTAACCTCTAGAGAACTCTGTCCCATAGGAATTAGGTGAAGCTGATGATATTTGTGTGCCTAATTTAAAGATTCAAGAAGAAACAAATGTTGATATGCATGAAGAAATACAACAACCTGATCAGAATCAAATAACAAAAACTCTAAGAGACTATAACCTGGTCAAAGACAGACAGAAGAGGGTAGTTACACCAACTCATAGATTTAGGTTTTCGGCTCTAACTGATCTTCTAGCATATGCCTTCCTAACAGCCATGGTGTTTAATAAAATAGAACCTAAAAATTATCAAGAAGCATTGAACTACAAGGATTCTAAGTTTGGGTGGCAACAATGAAGGAGGAAATGAATTCCTTGTATAAGAATAATATTTGGGTAATGGATAGGAGGCCCAAAAATCAATCCACTGTTAACTGCAAATGGATTTTCATATTAAAAGAAGGAGGTACAGTGCAAGATCCTATGAAATACAAAGCAAGGCTGGTTGCAAAAAGGTTTACACAGAAAGAAGGGATAGGTTTCGATGAAATCTTTTCTCCTATAGTGAAGTACAAGACTATTCAAATCATGCTTTCTCTAATAACTCAGTTTGATTTAGAATTGGATCAAATGGAAGTAAAAATTGCATTCTTACATAGGAAGTTGAATGAGATCATATACATGGAGCAACCTAAAGGATTTGAAGTTCAGAAAGACAAAGACATATTCTCTATATACTTATATATATATATATATATATATATGTTACAATAACTCACTAATACACGTGTATACTTAACACATAACAGAGACTAAAACAAATTTACACACAACAGAGTAAAACGACGAGTTGTAGTCATCAGGCTTGAAAACTAATTTTGATTAATCATATTAGAACTGATTTTCAATAATCTCCACCTCAGATCTCCACCTCAGTTCTCATATGAATCTTCAAGCAGATCGTCCTTCCATTGATCCTAGCTTGATTCTTTCTTCTATCAACCATTATCAATTCCTAACAAGTTCAGACAATGTTTGAACTTGTTAAGAGTAATCATCTTGGTTCCTACGTCAGCTGGATTATTTTTAATTCATACTTTCTCGATCTTGCTTAATCCTTGAGTGACTTTTTCTCCAATAAAATGGAACTTGACTTCAACATGCTTTGTCCTGTCATTATATACAGGTTCTTGCACCAATACAACGCACTCTAGTTGTCTGTATACATAGTAGCTATTCCATTATACACCTTTAACTCTTGTAGTAGCCCTTGTATCCCCAGACCTTCTTTTATTGCTTTAGTGGCTGTCATATATTCAGCCTCTATATTATAAAGAGCTACTATATATTATAATTGTGATTTCCAACTCATACAATTACCACTTACTAAGAAAGAATATGCTGACATTGATTTTCTACTGTCTCTGTCCCCAACATAGTCTGAGTCAACATATCCCACAATATCAACCTCTTTACCATTCCCCTTACAACATAGACCAATCTCTGTAGTTCCTATAATATACCTCAATAGCCACTTCATAGCTCTTCAATGCTCATATCTAGGATTTGACATAAATCTGCTTAGCACACTGATAGCAAAAGCAAGATCTAGTCTAGAACATACTATAGAGTACATAACACAACCAATAGCATTGGAATATGGTACCTTTGCCATCATTTGCATTTCTTCTTTGTTTGTGGGACATTGTTGTTTTAACAATTGGAACTGATTTGCCAAAGGCTGTTTTGTTGGTTTAGAACCTGTCATAGCAAACTTATTCACTAACTTCTGTAAATATCCTGGCTGATTAAAGAATGTGGCTCCATTGCTTCTGTCCCTCTTGATATTAATTCCTAGTATTTTCCTAGCTACACCAAGATCTTTCATGTCAAATTTTGATTGAGGCATTTTCTTCATTTCATCTACCTTCCTTCTCTCCTTGCTTATTAATAGCATATCCTTCTTGTACAGTAATAGATATTCAGATTCCAGAATATTATTCCCTTTAAAGTACAAACATGAATCATAGGAACTTCTAAGGAAACCTTGCTGAGACATGAAAGTATCAAACCTTAAGTTCTATTGTCTTGGAGACTGCTTTAACCCATAAAATGAAAATTTTTTTAAACCATAACGCAAAAACAAAAGGAGGGAACTCATCTATAAAATCTAGAGAGAGAAAGTGTTGGAAGTGCAAGAAAGAGTGAAAAGTGTGAGAGAGGAAATTTCTCTCTGGGATTCTTGTTGTATTTTCTAGGAAAAAAAATCTAGATAGGGAGGTGAGAGAAAAACTTAGAGAGATTGAGTTTGTAACCATTTGGTTCTAGATTGAATAAAAAAGCAGGTCGAATTCTCAAGGGGAGTTCGCGAGGACGTAGGCACAAATTGATCGAATCTCAATAAAATCTTGTGTTTTATATTCGCTTAGTTGATTTTCTGTCTGAATTTACAACAATATTGTTTGCTGCGTGCATATGATAGAATAGGTTATTAAGTAGAGTTATGTCAAGGGAAAAAAAATTGGACAAATATATATATATATATATATATATATATATATATATATGATATTCAAGCACATTTAATAAAGTAAAATTGAAATTACTATTTTATCCCCCTTCTTTTACTCTTAACAGTTTTCAGTTTTTGTAATTTTCTTATGAGGAAGTGTTTGGAAACTAAATTGATACTATAATATGGGAGAGTTTTACTCCATATCATACTTTTACTTTATATTGTAGCAGTTGAAACTTGACGTTAGAATTTGGTTTTCAAATGCTCTCTAAATGTCAGCTAGTAATATAAAATATTACACATATTGGCCTAAATTTCCTTTTCTCTACTTTTCTTTTCTATCTCTCTCTCTCTTTTATTTGCTAAGGCCTCATGTATATTTCACGATCTAATACTTGAGGAGTCACGAATATTAATCATCAATTCTATAACTATAAGATGCATACAATGATATGCTTTTTCTTTGAATTTAAATGTTACAATTCCTCCTTAAC
Organism: Artocarpus hirsutus; assembly: GCA_946598075.1. Lineage (NCBI taxonomy): Eukaryota > Viridiplantae > Streptophyta > Magnoliopsida > Rosales > Moraceae > Artocarpus > Artocarpus hirsutus. The sequence goes on from CAMOHE010044624.1 coordinate 3,918, forward strand.
TTGTAGAGAGGTATTTGAATAATATTTGAAACAATCGTGAAAATTCTTGTTTCTTAGCATTATTCCTTAAATTAAGGTAATGTCATCAAGAAACTAATTGACTAGCCTTAAAAAGTTTGGGGCCCCTAGACTTTAGAGGGGAGGAGAGGTCCTAATAAATGAATCACAAGAACAGAAAAGAATAAATGCATTATTGCTCCAGTGTTAGATGAAAGATGCATGTCAAGCAATAATTGTGATTCCTTTCCAAAATTGAGCATTGGAGATAAATGGTAGAGTGCATAAGAGCATTGAAGATAAGGGTACATCGTGTTGAACAATTGAAAATGTACAATTCTGTATGTGAAACAGACACAAGCAGTTGATCCTGTGATACCAATGTTGGACAAATTACACTTTGAGACAAAAAAAAAAAGGAGCATTTTGAAGCTCAATTTTAAGTGAGACCCACTTCGTATTAATGATGGGCAAGACTGCCTTTTATTTTTTACTGTGATAAGATCGAAATAATATATTTATATGTTCAAAATGATGCACAAGTGAATAAGAAATTAACACCATAAGAGTCAAACGATCTCTCGAATTAAATGCTGGGACATTTTCTCCCAGATAAGCCTTAGGTTGTTTAATACCAGTGAGAATTAAATTCTAGAAAACTTGCCTCTAGTTGAATTTTGGTAGGAATTAAATTTTAAGAAATTAACGCTACCTTAAATCCAGTTTAATGTTAAGGCTTCCTCTTAATCCTATCAAAGGGACTCATTCTACATTCTAAACACACCAAGATTGAAGCCTTCCTGTCTTCGACATATACTCCCTCGCTCTTAAATTCACTTATAGACTTTAGACTACTTTTTAGTTCATCGTCGGAGTAGTTTTGTCTTATGCTCTTGCCGCTCATCCGCCGCAGAGTAGCTTTGTAGTTTTGAAATGTTATAAATTCGGTTGCTTACTTTTGGAACGTTATTCTTATTTACCTACTTTCTTACTTGTACACATCTTGGAGGGCAGCATTCATGGCAATCATCACTAGTTTCTCCCGCGGGCGTGGTATGACTTTGTTCTTGGTATTGTTTAATAGATATCAAGTGCCGCTTTTTCCTGTCCCAAAGTCTCCATCTGTTCTAAGTGGGCGACCCTTATATCGGGTTGATTGTTCAAAATACTCTCTCTTCACGCTTCGCATGTTCATAGTTGGAACTTCTAAATCCCAAACATAACATATGTTAAAGTGTGATGACTCGAATTCAGTTTGGCCCGACCCAAAAAGTTCGCGGTGCGACAAATTGTGGTGAAAAACAAAAATGGGATTTTTCATGATATCTGTGGTGGTAGCGGAGGGATCGGGCCGATAGGCTCGATCCCATAGCCCATCATTAATCTTGCCGGGGGTGTGGGGGCGGAGCCCCTGCGGTACGGACCATCATTGTTGGGCTGTTCAGTTTATATTTTTGGCCCATAGGGTTTTGCCTATACCTATTTATATGATGTATTGCGTTAGGGTTTGTTTTTATCAATTTTCGAGCCTCCTTACAGCCTCCATTGTAATCTTCACGAGTTTAGTGATTTTCTTCTCCTCTGCCCGTGGTTTTTCCCGTTTTGGGTTTTCACGTAAATTCTGTGTGTTTTTGTTCTTTGTTTCTATCGCATTAATTTCGTAACAACATATAAACATATATATATATATATACACACACACACAAACACACATACACATATATATGTGTGTGTATTTACTTGGTTGCTTATCATAAAGAAAAAATAAATGTTTTGCCCAATTGAACATTTTGGAAAACAAGAAAAATAATGAAAAAGAAAAATATTTGCCCTTTTTTTATAAACTAAATACGAGTTTAAAATTTAGCCCTGCACTACAGATTTTGGTTCCGGTAAACCATGAAGAGAAACCGGATAATTCAATGATTTAAATTACAAGAGGTGGCGACAAATGATTTTATTCCACTGCACGATGTTGAATCTCACGAGATTTTTAGCTAAGAATGCTCCGAAGCTCAAAGAAGATGAGCATAATATTCAAGGTATTTACATGGTTGATGCATGAAAGCATTTTGATTTCTTGTGCTAGCATTATATGGTGAACAATTAAGTTAATTCATTGTACATTGTGTATGGTACGAAAAAAATTGCTGAGGAATAATGGGAGTAACTACACTAGAAAAATAAGAAATTCGTGTTGTGAAGCATGGTCAAACCTCCAAATCCAAGAAGAACAAGTTGGCCAACGAGTTCAAGCTAGGATCGAAAGGAATAATTTCTAATAAGTAAAAATTCCAAGGAATATGCTTCGATTGTGACAGATGGGTCATAAATATGTGGAATGCAAGTTGCCAAAGTGGAACAAGAAGCAACATGAGGAAAACGTGACAAATGACATCGCTCACGATATTTGAGACATGACCCTTTATGCAATTGTGTCAGAAGTGAACTTGGTCGGTTTTGATGTGAAGGAATAATAAATTCATGATACTACTCTGTACATATGCTTTAACAAAAGGAATGTCCGCTTCCTTCCAACCAATTGAGAATAGGGAGAAGCTGTATATAAGTAACTCAACTACGTCTGAGATTGAGGGCTAAGGCAAAATCCTGAGGATGTCATCAACGAGAGAACGATTGTGAAAATATTTCGAATTAGACATCCTGGTTCTACCAAGAAAAAAATATACGAAACAAAAACATAAATATAATTTATAGAATTCACTTTCAATGTAGGAGCTATATATACTTTTAGCTACTACAAAATATTTTACTGTGATAATAAAAAAGTTACAAAAGAAAAATTGTACCCCTTCTATATATATGTGTGTATATATATATATATATATATATATCTATATTTTGAGTTATACAGATAAGCCTTAAAATGTCCTATTTATAGGTTTGCAAGAAAGAGAATACAAAAAACCCCAAAAAAACTTTCACACGTTCCAACTTAACATCATGCCGCATTGCCCGCTTGTTGGCATTGCTGTGCGCTTTCTCCTCTGCTTTAGATTTTTTTTCATCGATGTGGCAAAGCCGTGCCCCTGAGCTGGCACACCAGCGTGTGCTCTCGGCCAAAAAAAGACATAATGCTTAATCGTTTTTTTCTTCCCTTTTTACTTGCTGTGTAAAATTCCTGTAATCCTCTGCGGAGGATGATAAGTTGTTAGGGCTTAAATTAGACTCCATGCTTCTTAATAAACAATATGTTGTGGGTTCACTACTGAACAACCATGGTTTTCGCATGATATTTCAAGTCAGAAAAAGTAATCTTGAACAAGAGTGCAATGTACATTGAAAAAGGCTATGTAACTGATTGGTTGTTCAAGGGTAAAGTTAAAACTCTTAAACCCATTAATTAATAAAGTTAATAATTTTTCTACTTATTTGGTTGAGTCTTCCAGTATTCCACGGTAGACTAAGACATGTTAATTATAATATTCTACATAGATTAATTAACTTGGATCATGTGCCCTCTTTCTATATTGATTCCAAACACAAATGTGAGACTGGTGTAGAGGCAAAACTGATAAGGTCATCATTCTAAGGATTTGATAGAAACATTGAACCACTTAAATTGATTAATAGTGAAATATGTGATATAAAAATAGAAGACAACAAGTTCTTTTTTTACTTTTGTTGTTGATGGCACAAAATACTGTTTTGTGTATTTGCTAATGCTAGGACAAAGGCATAGAGCAATTTACTCTCTATAAAAAAGGAACTTGAGAGTCAACTCAATAAGAAGATTAAGGTGGTAACAAGTGACTACGCAATGAATATGAAATACCATTCGCTGAATTTTAACGCCAGGAGTAATGTCTCATATTAATTCTGATGGGAATTAAATTCCAAGAAATAAGCTCTACCTTTTATCCGGTTTAATGCCAAGGCCTCCTCTTATCCTCTAAAAGGAACCCCCATTCCACCTTCCAAACACACTAAATTCGGAGCTTCCTATGACACTCTGTTTGCTAGGAGGGATGAAGAATAAAAAGGATGTGGAGAGTTAGAAGGATAGAGAGAATTGTAGTAATTCTTTATGTTGTTTGGTAGGATTGAGGGAGAGTTAAGAGGATAGATAATAGTTATTTGTTAAATTATTATATAGTATATTTATAGTAATTATAATTATATATTGAAAGAGTAAAATAATCTTTCTAAAAGTTGAAATGATGGATTGGTTGCATCCTTCCATCAATAGTAGGATCCAATTTAGTGGGCCATAAGAGAGACCATACGCTTCCACCTCATCTCCTTCCTCCTCTTCCTCAAACCAAACAAAAGATTTCGCCTCTCCTCCTATCTCTCTCCCTCCTATCCAACATAGCATTAGAAAAATACTCCTAGTGTTCTTTGGTTCATGTGGTAGACTTTAGATGATTTTTTAGTTGGCCGCCAAAGTAACTTGCCGCATGCCGTTACTACTCTTCGACGTCGTTGTATCTGGTGACATACGTCAAACAACCTTATGCACCTACAACAAATGGTGCATATGCTTTAAGAACACCGTCGGATGCACTGGCCTTGGTGGTTCAACAATTCCATTTCCAAGTTTTATCATGTTGTCATTTTTATGCATATTGTTTTCTACTCTGCTGTTGTAATTTCATTTTCATTAATTTCAGTTTTTGTTATTATTACATCATTTTGTCTAACACCAAGGAAGTATACATATTGCGGGTGGAATTTGCGAAGGGCACTAAAAAGTACATCAAAAGTATGCTGGTAAACAATATAAAATTCGTGTTAGGTAACTTTTAAATGAAAAAGGAAAAAAAAGATGGTGCACTAATAATAGAAGTAGAGCTAGCATACATCATTGAGTAATTCAGCAGTACTGTGCTTGTTTTATTTTTGCCCTTTTCATGTTGTCCAGTGTAAGCTTTAGTCAAAAGAAAGAGAACGAGTCAAGGAAAGAAAAAATAATAATAAAAAAAGCCTATAGACTGCTCGGAAGTTGGTGCATTAATCAATAGGGGAAAAAGGAAACGGGAAAAATCTAGGCCAACAAAGACATCAAAAGACGTAGAATTCTTAAATGAATATATAATGTCAGCAGTTTGACCAGACGAGCTGCTTTAAAACTAAGAAAGATCTTTGACATGTAATATCATAATTTATATGGTGACTTGCTTTATATAAATGCATTATTGAGGAAATCTAGGACATGGATCATCATTTTCATGTGAACAATACTATGTGCAACTTTGATTAATAGATTTTGGGGGGTGGAGAAAAAAGAAAAACAAATCATTCTCTTTTGGAAAAGGGAGAAGGGTGGACATCAAAAGATTAGTCACGTCAGGCAACCAAAGAAAGGAAAAACAGCCACAGATGACATTCTTGACTAAACCTGATCGTACCGAATTGACAACTGGATAATCATGTCAGATTAGCTATAAAATTGCTCATAGAAACGTATGAAAGGCACAGAGGACACCGTAGAAACACATATCTCCATTGTGTACTTTTTTACAATTAAATCTGGTAATCATACCTGTTTGTCGAAATAACAAGAATTATAATTTTTACTATAAATTTAGTTATAAATAATATAAAATTTTAACATATTATAATAACAATTTAAAAAAAATATTATAATATAAAACTCTTACATACTATAATAAAAATAATTCTAACCAACGGTTCCTAGCACCTTTCAAATACCACAATAATTTAGTATAGATCAAACGCTTAAAACACAAAATCCTATCTGCAAATTATTTCTTCAGTTATTACTAAAAAAATTGTCATGCAAATGATGAAACTACATAGAAAAAAAGAACAAAAAAAATTATGATAAACAAATTAGACAAGTTAAATGATAGAAAAATCGTTTTTATCCTCATAAGATTAATACTTCTTTACTCATAAAGTTAGAAGCCCCAATTTAACATGTATTGTATTTTTATACTCGGTCTCAATCCAAGGGGCTAAAAAAGATTGACAGCTACAAAAAAGATTAGTCAATCGGCTTAAAGGGGATGAAATGGTTGGCTTTTTTAGCAATTGGGAATCTCTTGGAATTTAGTCAAGCAATATTGAGAAGTACACTTCTATTTAACCCGCTCCTATTTAATCCCACCAGATTAAAACCCAACTTAAAAAAAAAAAAAATAGCAAGTCTCAATTTAAAATATTGAGACTAATAACTTCTGTGTGTGAGAGATGAACGGGATTTTTCTATTGAGAACTATTCAATAATTAGGACTCAAACAAGTCAGTTATAGCCGATAAAAGTATTTAAAGTACACTGTCAAGGTAATATCCCACATATACACCAAAAAGGGGCTTTAGACATATGTTTCACAAGCCACAGTAAAAAGAAATATGCCTCTTGATATTGGGGGCGAATATGTGATGCAAGGATGACAGATGCTGATGAACTAAAACACAACGAGAGTGGAAATTAACAATCCAATTTTGGCTTAACTTTAACTGCCTCTTTTAAATAATACGTGCTCCTCTTCCAATGCGACCTTGTCCCCAACAACTGAAACCCAACTTTCAGCAATCTCATCAACTCTTCCACCCAAAATGTCAACTACAGTGAAAGCCCTCATTGTCCCTTCAGATTCTTGCAGGGAAAGATTAGCAAAGGCTTCATGTTTTGTATAAGCTACTGCTGGTTCCTTCTTTGGCTTGTTCATCAATCAATGTTCTAACCCTAGGAACAACGGCTCCATTTAGGTATATGGTGTCGTCGGAACCAACCACAATCATTTTACGAAGACCCTTACCATGTGCTAGCCCTTTGCGCATGTGACCAAACACTACAATTGGGACAGAGACTTTGTTGCTGTCTTTTAAGATGGATATGGCATGTTCTAGATCTGTGGTACCAGAAAGTGTGAATATGTCACTCTCTTGGTATAGAGAAACCAATAGCATGATAAAGCATGTGAGATTGTCTCTTTGCACGAAAAAGTACAACAGAGCCAAAGTCTTGATGAAGGGACAAGTAATGTGCACATTTTTGAACGACGGACTCCCATTACTCCATGACGAGACGTGAATTCAATGTAAATAAGTGACCTTAGAAGCTGGAGATCTGTATCATCTACAAGCCTAAACCTCAAGGGTTACCTGGATCACCGTGATCGCCACCTTCGTAAACCCAATCTTTTCCACATATGTCATCCAAGCTAGAACCAAGACCTACATAAAGTAGGAACCAACAAAATTTCCCTCAAGCAAAGCCATAGCATGTTAAAGGACAAATATTTTGTTCCCGTGGACATGCACCTGTGGGCCCATTATGTGCAAGCAGAATAAGGAAATGATCCTCTGGTGCGCTCAAAGCTGCTTTACAGCTTTTTTTAGCACTTCCATCCATATCTCCGACTCCATATCTGAGAAGATATATCAATTAAGCTACAATGAGTAACAGAGAGTAAAAAAATTATCAGTCTTCAACTTGAAGAGAAGCAAAAATAAAGGAAAACAAGTTATTGTAATATTCAAAAGCCCTTTGTTTATTCCATTATTAGCAAAAAAAAAAGGGGATAGGTATGATTTTATCTCCAATTTACTAAATCTGTTTGACACATTTTTGAAGACATAACACAATTATTGATTACTTTGCCTTCTTCCTTTTTCAGTTAAGAAAGAAGAAAGGTTTATGTCGCCTCCATTTTCTATGTTCTACCAGCAAAGGTCCTTTATCTCCTTTTTTTTTTTATTTTAATTTCTTTGAAAGTATTTTCTTTATCATTGAACTAGAGAGATGAAAATTAAAACCTCTTTCTATATATATATTTCACTTTCTAATTCAACTTTCTGCATAGTTCAATGATCAGTTGCAGCCTCAACCAAATTAATGTATGTAATTTACAAGACCCTAACTCAAACCAACGAAAAATAACTATTAGAAGCTTCCGTAACTTTTCTTTACTGAACTAATCTCATAGTACTGTTTGCAATCTCAGGAAGACGCACAAGGTCAAGATAGGGGCTTAAAGGTTTTAGTGTAACTCTGGGGTACAGTCGAATAGTGAGTATTCATGCCTACCAGGGGCTCAAACTTTGGTTAGTGCATCTCTCTCCAAGCAAAGAGAAACAATTACATGAAGTGAAACTTTGGTTAGATTCTGTTTCATCAACATGCCAATGCAACTCGGTTAATTCAATTGAATACATGAAGTGAAACAAGTACTTCAATCGCAGAAAACAATGATTAAACAAAACGATGATTGATTAAAGGCCAAGTATCAAGAAAAACGACTTAAATATAGTGAGTACCTTGCAGACAAAAGCTTTTTCCGAAACACCTTTTGTCCCCCACAAGAAAATGGTCGTCCACCAACAACACTCAGTTTTACCAGACGAAACTCCAAACATTGATAAGCTACATGCGTGTTGCCAAGACTGACCATCAAGACTGATATTATTTGCCAGCATACTTTAAAATTGAAAATGCAAAACATTATCTTTGGAGACATACATGAAAAAGTAATCCTCTAAGTTTAGCACGATTAAAATTTCCCATGGGCAACTTTTGGGGTATTTTAGGCCTCACACTCCTTCGAATTTGTTTCTTATCTCTTGCTGACACAGTGGGTTTAGATAAAACAATTTTATGTTATATAGGTGTTTCTAAACATGTAGCAACCTGACTTGCGAAAACACCTTGTTCTGATTCTGGGTTATTACTGTAATAAAATATCTTTCAATCATCCATGCGATCAAAGAGAATTGACGTTATGCTGTTTCAAAGATATTGTACACGGCAACATTTGCAAGATAAATAGTAAATCAGGAAGAAATTTCAAAATGCTTAATATATAATTGCAGACATTGCAAACCATGATATGTCAACACGTAGCGGTAAACTCTGCATGAGTATATACACAAAGATTAGGATTAAGATATAAATAGTATTCTTATGGATAAGAGTAGCTCACCTTTCAAGCTGAAGTTGGACAGCATCCTTTTTCCTGTTAAACAAATCAAGGGTTTAAATAATTTAATTACTAAACAAATTTATCGAACACCAAGGTACTTAACATATATGTCATCCACACAACACAATATGTGTGTATGTGAGAGACATAAAGACAGACTAAGGATAATTTCAACACGCTATTCCCATTAAAAAAAAATAACCATAGTAAATCTTACAAATCTCAAGAGCACATGAACTTGCATTCCAGAAAACTGTTGTGTATACCAGGCGTCATGATTTCCAAGAATAACAGCTTTTGGAAATTTCAGATTAGCTACACTTTGAACAAGTTCAACATTCTCTTCACCAAAATCACCTATAAAAAAAAATCATAGAGAAGAACCAGAAAATAAAGAAATATTGATCAGCCAGTTGCTAAGATAGAACTTAAGATAATATTTAGAACTGTGCAGGCCATTTTCACAAGATTGGGTTCAATTTTACAGGACATGCCAGAAAGTGAATAAGCGGCAGCAATTTACAAGTTCAGTTCTTCAAATCCAAAGCGCACTAGACATGTGTCTTAGAAGTTAGAAGATCCCTTAATGTTAAAAAAGAGCAATTTGGATACAGATTTTTCAAATATGCCTAAACTACTTATTTTACCTCTTAGAATAATCAAGAGGGATATAAAAGTGGTGAAAACACAAAATACAAGCTGCCAAAACAAGTTATATAGAGATAAGCAGATATAGAGAATGGAACTTCCTGTAAAGAGCACCACATCTGGCTGCATTTCAAGCATAAACTCATATCAGAGACATTGCAAATGATTAATAAAAAAAATTGGAAAATGATAAAAGCTGCGAAACAAACTATTGCCCATCTATAAAGTCATATTTTAGCTTTTGTTTCACTGTTCGAATTATAATTCAAACCTTGTTACTAGATAATTTTCTCTCGTAAAAATTTGAATTTCTATTAAAATCTATGAACCAAATGGGCAATGCATTTGCAAAAGCAAATACTGTCGGCTTTAGGGTAAAAATAGACGTGTATCAGTAAAGACACCTCTATGCTAAAAGTAAAATTTAACTTGGATTTCCCGGGTTTAAGTTGAAAACACAGAAAATTGATCTCAAGCTCAATATTTAATTATTCATTTTCCTTTCTGGACAAGAAACAAAAAATTACTTTGATATTGACATGAATATACAATCTCAATCTCCATATTATCCACGCTGTAACCCTAAATCTAATTCCAAATTTTATTCATAAATCCTCAAGTAATGAGTCTGCGTAAATTTCTAATTTTTATCAAAGAAAAATGCAAAAAAAAAAAAAAGGGAAGATGACGGAATAACTCCGTCCTAAGTAAAATTTCTTCCAAACTGGACGATCAGAAAACAGAAAGAGAAAACAAGCGAGATAGAGAGAGAGAGAGAGAGATAATACCTGAAGTAATTGAAGCGCTTTCGTATCTTCTTCCAGATACCAATAATCATGCTTCAGAAAAAAATCAAAAATAAAGAAATCCGAATTAACTAGTTGAAACTTTTCGAGAATAAAAAGAAAATTTTGGAAAAATGGAAGAGTACAGAGCCACGTCATAGAAAATTCACACCGAGAAAGAGAGAGAGCTTACAACGTCGCCAACAACGGCGATGCGAGAGGAGACGGCCAGGGCGGCGGAGATAAGGAGGTGGCGTACGAGCGCGAGAGAAAACAGAGGGTCGGCGCGTGCACGGACGCGCTAAGCATCGGCTTTCTTCTCCCTTTGCTGAGTTGCTGCTGCTGCTGCTTCCTGCAAAAATGACGATTATGCGCTGTTGGTCAAATCGTTGCAGGGCCAACTCCACTGTTGCGGCAACAATTACTTGCTGAAACACTGAGAATCTCATGTAAGCCCGTTGGCAACGTACTTACAAGTACAAGGTAGAACTAAAGCATAGCGGAAACAGGAACTAAGAGCTTTATGCTATAGAAAGAATAAAATAATATATTTAAGTTAAAATTTAGTTAATAATGTCACATAAAAAATATGTAATAAATAATATATAACAAAAATTTAGGTGATATCTCATAAAAAAATTAAGGGCAAAAATTTTAAAATACTACCACTTCTTTATCTTTTATATCTCTCACTTTTTTTTCTCGCTGGCATCGTCGATGATCGAGAAATAAAATATTTACAGGAAATGCCGTTGATGAGACTGTAAAAGTTTACGTTTTTTAAGACTAAAATCATTTACTCATGCTTTTCTTTCTCATTAAATCCTCTAATTAATAGTATTTTTGTGTTAATTAGTGTTTTTGTGTCTTAGTATGTAAATGTATTTAAAAATATGTTTTTAGTGTGTTTTATATTTAATAAGATTTTTTATGATTTTTAGAGTGTTTCGATATATTCAATACGTGTTTAGTTTGTAAATAATTAAAACAAAAAAAATAATATGTGGTAATTTTATTTTAAGTCTTAGTGTGCTTTTAGTTTGTCAATATGTTTTATTATATTTTTAGTAATTTCTAAAAATATTTTTAAATCTTAAAAATTATATCTATGTCAAACGAAAAGAGATTAAAATTTAATAAATTTGTAATTAATTTTACATGTTTTAATGTAAAATAAATATTTTTAATATTATTATAAATATTATGTTTGTAAAACAATTAATTTTGTTTTAATTTTTTATCTTTAGATTTGAAATCTGGTAAAAAATAGAGCAAAACGACGTTAAAACGAGTAAAATTGAATATTAAATGCTTTAAAAATAATTGAAAATTCAAGTTTTAAAATCAGATGACACGTAGCACAATATCGACCATCAGATGCAATGCCAAAGCAATCTAGTTGTCCATCCTTTACTTGCGTCAACCAGCATTAAGCCACGCGTCACTTCCTATTCTAGCATCAGCACTGACGCGTGTCAGCAGAGCCCGCCTGCAAGAGTTTTCCGATTCGATGCTGCCCTGCCCACTGAAGCTGTTTTTCAAGCCGTTCGGTCTGTTTACACACCCATCCAACGATTATTGTCCCTAACCCCAAGCCAATCTGGGCCCGTTATTCTTTAGGCCTTTTTCCATTGGATAAAAAAATGAACGCCCAAGATCGCGTCTAACCCGTGCTGCCAGCCATCACGAAGCAGTAGATGAAAAAGAAAACCTACACTCCAAAGGGCCGAATCTCTCGTGGAAAAATTGAAGAAAAACAGATCAATTTGAATCAAAATTTCAAAGATTTGAACAGTGGAAAAAAAAAAAAGTAAATAACTCTTTTTGAGCTTTATAAATACCGGGCCTCATAGCCCCGATTGAGAAACCCCTAACCGCCTCTCCTTTTTTCTCTTTTGTTTTTCACTGTTTCTTTTTAAGGAGAATATGCTACTAAAGTTCAATGAAACAGAGAGACTATATCTGTTACATAATGTTTATATTTTTATAGAATAAATTATATTTTTAAATTTTTAATAATTATTGTTAGTATTATTGTGTTGCTAAGTTTGAAATAAATTCAGTCATATTTTTTTTATGTAATTTAATTGTATTGCATAATTAATATTAATAATAATGCAATAATGTTTAATTTTATGGAATGTCTTTTACTACAGCATGACTTGTTATATTGTCGATTTTAGATATTTTATAGGACAAAGTGTTGTCGCAATTGACGTAAAAATTTATTCCATTTAAATATATTAATTTTGATTTGTTATTATTTTTTCTATCTTAAAGCTATGTTAATTATAATTGTAGTGATAATGATTATAATTTTTATAATTAGTGCACCAAATCATTAGTGATAGATGATTATTTTACTACTTTTTATAATAAAACCTGTACTGCATTATGGCTTGTTATATTATCGCTCTTGGTTGACTTATAAAATTAGTAAAAGTTCTTGAAATTAACGAGAAAAGATATAATAAATCAAATACTTTAGGTAATTAATTATTTAAGAGTTAAAATTCTATATCAGTTGTAAAACATACAAAGAATTCTTAAAACTTCATCATTTTAATTTTATATTTTAAATTTTGAATTAGAAAAAAACAAAAATATTTATTTTACTTTAAATTTTGTTTAAAAACCGCTTGCCTTTTTGAACGTTTATGTTTAATAATCTCCCTAGTTATAAATTTTTCACCTCTCTATGGATACGATAACCTTTCTATACTACATACGTCCGCCGTTTAAAAAAAACATTTTGGGCGACACAATAGTTGTATTTATTGTGTAGATACAAAAATTCATCGGTGACTTCACTAGACCATCAACGGCTGAGAAATACAATATTTATCAAGAAATACTATATTTACCATGTAATATAAAAATTCACCAGTGACTTTAACGAACGGCCAATGTCCAGAAAATTCAATATTTATGGAGAAATGTTGTATTCATTGTGTAATACAAAAATTCACTAACGTCGAGAAATATCGTATTTATCGTGTAACGTAAAGATTCATCGACAACTTCATTGTACTAGAATGCACTCTATTACAATCGACTTGGTGAGGAATCAGGGCTTGATGTCCTTTCACCCGACACTTTTGGAATTATTGATAGAGTGGTCAAAGGCGCCCATTTGGATTTCGTTGAGTGGAGTGATGTGATATTCTTTTGCATTGTGGATACCTAGGAACATTGATTAATCTTGATATATGTATATATGTATATGTAAGAAACTTGATAATGATTAACATAATGTATCCACGAGATATGATTATAATGAATCATATAAGATGAATAATGTTGTTAAATAACTAACCATGTGTGTGTTAATATGGTAAATGATAAAACCTAAAGGTGAGTGAGGGTTTTTCCTACCAAGAATATTGTCGCTCATTCCCCTATGTTTTCATCTTTTCAGGACTCACGGTATGAGGTGGCTATGAGAAAAATAGTTAAGGAAACTATATAACTGTATTTAGTTGGGATCTCTTTATTTATTAAGAATGTTCTTCATTATGATGTAAGCATCATATGTTATTATCTGTGGTAAATAATACTTTTTTCAAAATTAATTATAGTAAATATCATGTTTTAAAAATATTTATAATAAATAACATATTCATAGTATAAATAATTGTCGTGGGTAATATCGGCGGCCCAAAAGCCCAAAGTCGAGATTAATAAGCAAGCTCGTAGAAACCTAAACTCCAACTAAGTAAATCAACTAGATGATGGCTCTCCTTGAGGTCGAGATAAACCTTCGTGACAGAGATGTCGAGATAACAAAATGACCAGGTTCATTGAACGTTGCAAGCCAACATTGAATAGGAAAGTCAAGAATCTCCTCAAAATAGGAAATAACATTTACACCAAATTTAAGGAGAGGTCGATTATGGGATAAAAGGAAAGCAATTACGATAATCATAGAAAGGGAATATTCCCAAATTAGCTATGATTTTATTTCCCATAATTAAATTATACCAAAAAATGTAATTATAAATAGGGTTAAAACTCAGAAAAGGGGCATTAGTCTCTCATGTGTGTATTAAGTGCATTATAGTGAAATTCTATCTCAAGGTGTATGTAGCTCTCAAGAGTGAATCACTTGAGAGTAAACCATTATAATTTTTTACGTTTTTTGTTTATTTTCTGCACTTTTCATTAAAATTCCAAGTGTGCAGCCATTGCAGTGTGGATTTTTTGTGAGAGTTTATTGTTGAAGAATTTCCACCATCAACAATTGGCGCTTGAAGAAGGGCCTAGTTTTTCTTAAACGAACCTTTCATAACTCAGTTTTCCCTAGAAGTATAGGAGAGAAAAAAAATTAAGAAATGAGAATGTGCACAGTAGCATTTGGATTACAGTTGTAGGAATTTAGGGAGGGAGCAAAACTTATATATAACTCATAAACGTCAACAAGGCAAATCTAAATAGAGAAAAACAACTAGAACTTATTAAACAATTTTTTTTAAAGGCATTAATTGGAAAACGAAAAGGAAAACATCAGATCAAAATGACATAAAATCTATAAATGATATATCCTAAATAGGAAAATAATCTAAAAACCACCATAACATTATAAAAACCTCATAGCTAAAAGTTTGTCACAACAAAAATTGAACTAAAAGTTGTGACAAATATACATCAGTCACAACATTTTGTTGTTATTAAAAATTTTGCTAAAAACTGTTATGACTAAAAGTTTAATTTTTGTAGTGGTAAATACTATCACAATTTGGCTTATTGTGTATTGTATAATTCCTTATAATACTATCACAATTCTCCCTCACTTTTATTAGACGCCTTGTTACTATTTATTGTTGTTATTTTTTCTACATGGAAGAAGAACATCAAAGAAAAAACATGAATTTACAGAAAAAAAAAAAGAACAAAAACAAAAGGATTTAGGCAAAGATCTAGAAACTCAAGATATATGTACATATCATTTTAACTTTGATTGCATTGTCATATAAATAAATAAATAAATCTCACAGAGATAAACATGGAAAGTTAAAAAGTGAGAAGTGTAGCAGTTTAGAATCAATTTATTTTATTTACAAATATTCGAGTCCATTTCATGGTGATTTTTGTAGGAACAAATCTTACTGATGAAAACCATCATCAAATCTGAAGACTCATATTAATTCATCAAGAATTGTAGCGGAAGCGTACCTGAATCCATTAGAATGGTTGAATCTTCGGTTCTTGATCTTTTGAGTCAAGAAAGTATGATTCTGTGAGAGGAAGTTATTCTCTCTTCTTTTATGTGATGGGATGCGTAAAAAAATAACGTTACTTCTGACTCAGGGACCACAACCATTTATAATTATTTTAACTTTTTCTTATTTCTATTTTGGCCCATCATAAAAATAGAAATTATACTTTAGGTCTCTACACATAATTTTATACCCACACTTTATAAGATGCTTTAAAACCCAAAACTTTATACTTTATTAGATCACTTTAATTAGGTTAATCTTATCTGATAGCATTAATACACATTTATTAATATATTAGGCCACATATTATTGGAATTTATTTCAACAATCTCCCACTTGGGCTATATATGAAACTTTATAAATGTGAATTATACCTTATGAGCTCATGAATTATGCTATCATTACCAAAAGCATCTCTAATCAATCCGGTCCATCAATCATATCAATATAGGATCAAAGCGATCTTCGTTACATTCAGCATAACTAAACCCATGAATGGTCTCGTATATTAATATAATGAACGACATGGATCAAGTATGGATGTGTAGCAAGGAAATTTCATGCAATGTGATCTTAAACATGCATATTTCCTACTGGTCCAACCTTATTCTTTAGTGAGATCAAATCAAACAAATACAGAGTGAAAATAAACTGTAAACTTTATTTCTGAAGAAAACAACAATAGATTATCCATAGAATGTGTCTACAATAAGAAAGCATCTAAAATACAAACTCCCACTAAAACAATATATCCTCAAGAGATACAACACCCATTTGAGCAGTGTGCTCGTGAAAGACCTTGGGTGGTACTCCTTTTGTAAGCGGATCCACAACCATAGAGTTTGTCCCAATATGCTCTATAGACACCTGACCACTCTGTACTCTTTCTTTAACAACGAGGAACTTAATATCTATATGCTTTGACTTTATTGAGCTCCTGTTGTTATTGGAATATAGCACTGCTGACTTATTATCACAAAATATCTTAAGTGGTCTTTCAATTCCATCCACAATTCGCAGCCCAGTGACAAAATTTCGTAGCCATATCCCATGGTTGGATGCCTCATAACATGCTATAAACTCTGCTGCCATGGTGGAGGATGCTATTAGTGTCTGCTTAACACTTTTCCAAGAGATAGCTCCTCTAGCTAGCAGGTAGATATAGCCTGATGTGGATCTTCGACTGTCTTGGCACCCAGTAAAATCAGAATCTGAATACCCAATGATCTCCAACTGATCCGATCTTTTATATGTGAGCATGTAATCCTTCGTTCTTTGTAAATACCGCATGACTCGTTTAGCTACTTTCCAATGATCCATCCCTGGATTACTTAAGTATCTACCCAACATCCCTGTAATGTACGCAATATCCAGACGCGTACAAACCTGAGCATACATAAGACTCCCTACTGCTGATGCATAAGGAATCTTCTGCATTTCCTTAACCTCAAAATCATTCTTAGGGCACTGACTGAGACTAAACCTGTCTCCCTTAGCAACAAGGGTGTCACCTGGCTTACAATCCTGCATGCCAAATCTCTTAAGTATCTTATCTATATAGCTCTTTTGTGATAATCCAAGTATACCCCAAGAGCGATCCTGGTGTATCTATATGCCTAATACAAAAGAGACATCCCCAAGATCCTTCATCTCAAATTCCTTTGATAGAAATCTTTTAGTTTCGTGCAATAAGCCTATATCGTTGTTGGCAAGCAATATGTCATCGACATACAAAACCAGGAAAATATACTTACTCCCACCGAACTTATGGTATATACAATCATCGACAATATTCATCTCAAAACCAAACGAGATGATAATCTGATAAAATTTGTAATACCATTGACGAGATGCCTGCTTAAGCCCATAGATGGATTTCTTTAATTTGTAAACCATCTTCTTTAAGTCTCCCAACTCAAAGTTCTCCGGTTGCACCATATAGATCGTCTCATTAATGTCGCCATTGAGAAACGCAGTCTTAACATCCATCTGATGAAGCTCAAGATCTAAATGTGCCACCAATGCCATTATGGTCCTAAAAGAGTCTTTCGAAAAAAACAGAGAGAAAGTCTCTTTATAGTCAATGCCTTCCTTTTGAGTGAAGCCCTTTGTAACAAGACGAGCCTTATATCTCTCCACATCGCCCCTCGAATCCCTCTTGGTCTTAAATATCTATTTGCAACCAATGGGTTTCGCACCTTCAGGCAACGGGACAAGATCCCAAACATCATTGTCTTTCATGGACTTTATCTCTTCCTTTATGGCATCAATCCACTCTTGAGATTTAGAACTTTCCATGGCTTGACGGAAGTTGATTGGATCATCTTCCACCATTCCAATGTCAACCTCATGTTCTTGGAGAAATATGATATAATAATCAGGAATCGCACTTCTCCTTTCTCTAGTGGATCTTCTTAATGGCATAGGTTTTTGAGGTGAAAGAGTTTGTTCTTCTGAAACAATTTCTAGAATGGGAGGTTCTTTGACATTGTCTTGATTTGGATCTACTTTTTGAACAATGTCAGGAATAGAAACCTGATTAATGTCAATAACAGCTGTGAGAATATCAACATATTCCTCTTCAAAGACAAAGTCCTTAACCCTATCTCCCCCCGCAAACTCGACATTCTCAAAGAACCGAGCAGTTTTCGTCTCGAAAATCGACTTAGTCATAGGATCATAAAATTTTTAACCCCTTGACCTCTCAGAGTATCCAATAAAATAGCAGCTGACAGTTCTGGAGTCTAGTTTCTTTTCATTTGGCCTATAAGGCCTTACCTCAGCTGGACAACCCCAAATGTGCAAGTGATTCAAACTAGGCTTCTTGCCTGTCCAAAGCTTATAAGGGGTTTTAGCAGTTGCTTTAGTTGGAACTTTATTGAGTATGTAAGCTGCAGTCTTTAATGCTTCTCCCCAGAGAGATTCTGGTAAGGTAGAGTGACTTATCATACTCCTTACCATGTCCTTAAGTGTTTTGTTTCGCCTCTCAGCAACACCATTCATGCTAGGTGATCCTGGCATAGTGTATTGTGGGACGATACCGCACTCCTCTAGGAACTTAGCAAAAGGTCCTGGACGTTGTTCACCTGAACCATCATATCTGCCATAGTATTCTCCACCACGGTCATATCTGACAATTTTAATCCTTTTGTTGAGTTGGTTCTCAACTTCAACCTTATAATTCTTGAACACATCTAGTGATTGGGACTTCTCATGAATGAGATACAGGTAGCTATATCATGAGTAATCGTCTATGAATGTAATAAAATATTGTTGATCATTCCAATAAACCGTAGAAAATGGCCCACAAATATCCATATGAATTAGTTCTAAGAGATCTGAAGCCCTATTGGCACCTAATCTCTTTATGTTTGTCTGTTTCCCCTTTATGCAATTAACACAAATTTCAAAATCTGTAAAATCAAGGGAATCAAGAATCCCATCAGACACAAGTCTCTCAATTCTCCGCTTGGAGATATGACCTAATCTCTTGTGCCATAATGAATCGAAATTCTAATTGGTTAATTTTCGCTTTACACCTCGTGTACTTATATGCAAGGTTTCATTAAATGAGGCAACCGTATCAAGTAAATATAGGTTACCATAAACAGATAAAGAACCAGAACCAATAACTTTTGAATTTTGAAAAAGACTAAATTTACTATTTTCAATGAACAGGAATAACCAAATTTGTCCAATACAGAAACATAAATCAAATTCCGTCTAAACGACGGTACAACATAAGTCTCATTCAAATCCAAATAAAATCCAATCCTTAATAATAACCTAAAATTCAAATCCAAATAAAATCCAGTCCTTAATAATAACCTAAAAGTTCATATTGCCTCAACTTCCACTGATTTGCTATCGCCCACATAGATGTATCTTCCACTATCACTTGGCTTTCGGCAGCTCAGACAGCCCTGCATAGACACACTTATGTGAGTAGTAGCACCAAAATCTATCCACCAAGTGTGTCTTGGTACCAAAGTTAAATTAACTTCAGAACAAACTAGATTAAGAAGCGTACCTTTCTTTGCACGCCATGCGTGATAATTGGTACACCGCTTCTTCCTGTGTCCCTTACCTCCACAAAAGAAACAACAGGTGAATTCATCACCTTGTCCCTTCTGTTGTTTTTTTTTGTGGTGCCGCACCTACAACTTCCTTGCCTTTCTTCATTTTCCTTTTCTTGTCCTTAGAGGTTGTAGCCAAATGAGCACTCTCTGCCTTCTCTTGCTTCAATCTTTCCTCTTCTTGCACATAATATGAGATGAGCTCATTAAGGGACCATTTGTCCTTTTGACAGTTGTAGCTCACCTTAAATTGACTAAACTGTGCAGGAAGAGATATCAAAGCTAAATGCACAACTAAGTCCTCAGACAGCTCTAGCTTAAGTGCCTTTAATTTTGAAGCAAGATGAGACATCTCCATGATGTACTCCCTTATGTTTTCTTTTCCTTTATACCTCATTGAAAAAAGGTTTGCCAATAGCGTACTTGTTTCAGCCCTTTCGTTCTTGGCAAACCTCTTCTCAATTTCTTCAAGAAAACCCTTGGCTGTAGTAACCTTTTCCGACATAGTGCCCCTGAAGGATTCTGGAATAGCACGCTTCATGATCATTAGACTCATGTGATTCGAACGTTCCCACCTTTCCATTTCCCTCTTATCATCAAGGGAACTGGTATCTGTAAGGTCAGCATGACGTTCAACCCTTAACGCAAGGTCTAAATCCATGACTCCGAGAACAATCATAATGTTCTCTTGCCATGCCTTGAAGTTTGTGTCATTAAGCATGGGAATTGAATTGATGCTAGCAGAAATATTAGAAGCAGAACTTGCAACTGAATAGAGAACAAAACAACAAAACAAGAAGCTCACATAAGTTCCATATCATACTTAAATAAATTCAAATAATGGTAGAGCCCATCACAAGATACCTAGTACAACATTAATATTTAGTCTTTGGACATAAATATTAACTTGTAAGCGGTACTCTTGGTGTAGTAATCAAACATTGACAATGAGTACATGTCAAATAATAAACCTTCCTTTGGGCCGATTTATTATTCACATATAAAACTAAATGCTCATCACATGTTTATTACCACAGGTGTACATACAATTCTGTCAAATATTAACCTTCCTTTGGGCCGGTTAATATTCACATAAATTACATAAACACAATCAATTGTATTTTAAAATAAATTAATTTTCACAAAAGAAGTCACTTTAGTGACATGTTGCTTCAATTAATTCATTATAAAATATATATAATACTAATATTTGAATTTAAAAATTGCACCAAAAATTGATCAAAAATAAAAATAAAAATAAAAATAAAAATATTTTTTTTTGTCAAAATCAAAGTCAACCGATCAAAGGTCAAAAGTCAAAATCAACGAGTCAGATACTGTACGAACGGGTTATCCTATCCATTACCCAAACCCAATCCAAATTAAAATTGACCCAAGCCCGTTTTACCTTCCTCTTCTTTTTTTTTTTTTTTTTTTTTTTAATTCTTGGGTCACCCAGGGGCTACCCCTGGGTTTCTATCCGATCTGGCAACCATTAATGGCAGCCTATCACATGGCTATTCCAACACAGTTGCAACCTTATCTCTTTAAACGGTTCTTTTCGGCAGCCGTGCCGAATCATGAATGAGAGAAAAAAAAAAAAAAAAAAATTCTCTCTGCACATGCATGGCTGCCGTAATTCATCCTCAGAATTTACATAAAATATACATATTTATTCAAAACTGTTTTGGAAGCTTTTGCCATTCAAGCATAATTTAATGACAATAACGATGAAGTCCTTGGAAAACGTCAAAAACTTGAATCCAAATTCTATAAAATATATATATATACACACATCAAATCATAAAGCAATCCTTTATACATAAGGCAAACACACTTCTTTACTTTTCACTTACTGCCGGGTATACATATGAACCAAAGTGTATATATTAAAAAAAAAAAAAAAAACGAAAACCAAAAGACTTTATATATATCTGAATCTATACTTACATACGTACATACATACATATATAAGAACTGGATTCAATGACGCAAATGACCATCGTCGTTTTCAACGTAAACTTTCAACCAAAAATTTTGAGAAAATACTTCTCAATTATTCAACATGAGACGACTTTGATACCACTTATAGGAACAAATCTTACCGATGAAAACCATCATCAAATCTGAAGACTCATGTTAATTCATCAAAAATTGTAACGGAAGCATACCTAAATCCATTAGAACGGTTGAATTTTCGGTTCTTGATTTTCTGAGTCAAGAAAGTATGATTCTGTGAGAGGACCTCTTCTTTTACATGATGAGATACGTAAAAAAATAATGTTACTTCTGACTCAGAGACTACAACCATTTATAATTATTTTAACTTTTTCTTATTTCTATTTTGGCCCATCATAAAAATAGAAATTATACTTTAGGTCTCTACACATAATTTTATACCCATACTTTATAAGATGCTTTCAAACCTAAAATTTTATACTTTATTAGATTACTTTAATTAGGTTAATCTTATCTGATAGCATTAATATATATTTATTTAATATATTAGCCCACGTATTATTGAAATTTATTCCAACAATTTTTTCCCCTTAACGGATTGGAAGTACGCTTTTAAAATTACAGTTATTTTGTTTTGGGGTCTATAGCCAATTTTAATGTCGTTTGATGTTTGATCTTTTTCTTAGGGTTAGATGTAGTGTACGAGTGAAATAATAAAGTGCTAAAAAAAAAGACACGGAGAAACTATAGTAGTTCACTCTATGAGAGCGACATCCACTGTAGGGCTAAGGTTTTCACCGTGCATGTAGGGCAAAATTCTGTACAAGGAGGCTTGAGAAGGGTTAAGAGAGAGAACATTGAGAGATTCGTAATAGAACCATCTGTTGTATAGTCGTCAACTTCAAGAAATGTTCGTCTTCTTTCTTGCACAGTTCACTTATTGCCATCTCCTGTTCTTAGTTCCTTTGTTATGTAGGTTGTAGATGAGACGTGGAGGGTTGAGATTAAGGAAACAAATCTGACCCAAACAGAACCTGACACCAAAATGGTTGCTCAGACACAAGTCCTCAGAGAAAATATCATTGATCAAAAAAGAAATCTAATAGAAAGTTGTAGTATCCTACACTAATGAATAAGAAAACATCTGGTTGCCCACGTTGAGCACTGCCATATCAGTTGTTGTCTTGTACACATCAGCGTATTCCTCCATCAACAACTAACTTAAACTGCAGAGTAAGGATCAAAATCAACCCAAAACACCAATATCAAAGCTAAGTATGAATCTGGTTCATTTTGACATTTTCGGCATAAGTACTGGTATGAAATAACCGACGATTAATGAAAATTATGGAAGATCTCACTAACCACATAGCATCTCGAGCGCTCTCATGCTTTCGATGCTTTTCTCAATCTTTTTTAAACTGTTTTTTCTGTTTGCAAAAGAACCATATCCAGTGACTTTTTTGTTTGCTTTTGTGGTTCTTATTCCGACAACCTTGGTGTGATGTTCTTCTTTCTCTATCACCTGAATCTGAACCAATTCTCAACAGCCAATCTGCCACAATCCATCTTCTTCTGTTTTGGTCTCAACATGGTTTGACAAGATCAACCATGAAAGGAGCTCCTGCTATTGACTTTTTTTTTTTTTTCAACTCACAAAAATGATATCGCTGCTAAGTAAATCCTCGTTGATGATGAAGATAAGTGAAGAGAAGATGGGAAAAAAAGAAGAAACTCACAAGAGTGATCTGGTACTAGTAGTAACCCTTAATTTCTGTTAGGCATCCCAAGCATTAATTACATAGAATCACTTTCTCAAACATGCTTCTTTTACCTGCCAGTTATCAAGAACGAATTATTTTTATGCTGTAAACTATAGCATCTGTACTTTACGTTCATTAACGGAGGCAAAGAAAAACCAAGGGGTGCTTGAACGCCCACAACTTTTTTTTTTTTCTCACTTATATAATATACATATATATAAGTTATATACTCAAATAATTACTAAAATTTGAACAAAGCCTCTTAAAAAGTTGAATATATGTAATCTTATATATTAGAAGGTACTAAACGTCTTTAACAAAAAATTTTAGCTCTGTCATGTCACTGTTTACGTTGTTATTAGTTTGAACTAGTTTATCAAACAAAAGATTAATTTTATTTTATAAGTACGTAAGAAATAAAAAAATTTAGAAGAAACAAATTAAGAAATATCGTATATATGTGCAATATGTGACAAAAACAAAAACTTGACGACTACTTCGTTGATAAGTTTGCTCTACTTCTATCATTGGTGTTCGCCACTGTACAAAATGATGGGCTTACTTGCACATTGGCAAAGACTAAGGAAAGAAAATGGAGCAAATTATTGCTCGACGGGGTTCTCCATTATTGCTTACCAAAGCATGAAACGTCTTCTCTGCAAATACTTTTCGTTAGCAAGTTTATATAGAAGGGCTATGACTTGGGTTTCAAGCTATAAGTTTGGTTTAGTTTCCTTTTGAAAGTAGGAATCCTGTTATAATATTGTGGGAGATTGCTGACGTCAGGGCTGAAAAAGAGAAACCTTCATAGTAAATAAAGATATAAATTTTGTACTTATAAGTGCGGTTTCAATTGTTATGTTTTTTAATTGATATTGTTGTTATTAGCTATTTGATATATATTTGATGGTTGTAATAAAATAGATAGTTGATCAAAAAATTACAATAATTAATAAAGTTGAATTCTTATGCCGTTATATCGTTAATTGTTGTTAAAACATATCTTTTTAAATATGTAATTATTGAAACTAAGTTTTTACATACATACATATATAAAACTTAAACCGCATTTAAGGGATTATTGAAGAAATTAGTTCTCTATTTTTGATAATATGACCTCTTTCTTATCAAACAAATAAAAATGTATCATTTTTTTTTTAGATATTTATCTTTCTATGCATTCAGTTTTAGGTTAGTTTAGAAATTACACATTATGTTTTCATTTCATCCAATGTAATCTTCATATTAGATTTAATACACAACTTTATACCTTACTCTAGTTAGCAGTTAATTTAGGCATTTACAATAACCACATTATTTTAAGTAAAAGAGAGAAAATTAAAACTTAAAAAAAGAAGAAAACAAAAATAAAAACACACAAAATACTCATTTGTAGGATATTCTATACATTTTTGAAGTAAAAAATCATAGTATAATGTTTTTTAAGTTTTTGAAGTTGTATTATTTTTCAATTTGAGGGTGTTTTGTGTAATTTCTTAGTTTAGAATTTAGAATTAAAGATTGATAAAAATATATATAAATTTGTATATTAAATTTAAAATTGTGACGACCCTCACTTACGTGACCGTCACTTCACTTAACGTGATCTTAAACTTAAACATATTTATTAATAAAGTACAAAAATTTTGAAATAATTTTTTTTTCCTTAGAATGGATTCTTGATATCGAATCCTTAACAGGAAACCTTAGAGGGAATAATGATTTCTTAAAGAGAATGAATTCTCAGCTTACAACTTCAAAAGATGTAATAATCATTTCTCGAAAACTTAATTTCTTAACTAAACAAAATACATAAATTTCTTAGACATGATAATAACGTAATAATAATTATTACGTTTTAACTCAATTATAATTTATAAATCATGATCCCTTACATAACTCATAACATTTATTTCTTGAAATATAACCATAGTAATTTCCTTGAACTTTTCTTTTTAATCATAAGGAAAATTATTTAGTAACTATTACTTTAAGGACATTTCTCAAATTAAATAAAACTATTTCTAAAATAATTTTAAATTAAATATTAAAATAAAATCCCATTTAAATGTTCTCTAAAACTTTCTTAAAAATCATTTATATATTTTACTTATAATTTAACAACTTAAACATAACATATTGATATCTTAAAAATTAATCCTTTCAGAACTTATCATAATAATAATTACTTGAAACTCGTTTATCTAAACCATCATAATAATAATAATATCTGAAGCATAATCATCTAGACTTTCATAAAAGTAATTTCCTAAAAATATATTCATAAAATCGTTACTTATTTTGGCATAAAACTTAGATAATAATTTTCTTATTATAAATGATCATATAATTTTCTCTCTTGAAAACTTAGCACATTCATTGCATCAAATCTTCTTAAAATAGTCAAAACATAATTTCTTATAACTTAAATTTTTAAGTTTAAGATACTAATTTCTTAAAACTTTTCCCTTAAACTTACATAATAATTTCGTAGAGACAACTCTATAAAATTCATTTCTTAATATAACATAAAACTTTAGTAATCGTTTTTAATCCTAAATAAATTTATAATTTTCTTACTTAAAAAGTTCATGTAAATGTTGCATTGTCTATTGCAACATTCTTAAACTTTAAAATCTTCTAAACCAAGGTTGTGTAATTACAAGCCCGGTTTTTAAAGCATAATTACGTAACTTAATTACTTATTCATATGCACATAATTTTCGTAAGATGTAAACATACAAAATTTTGTAAAATAAAACGTGCATAAATTCGTAAAATAAAAATGCGAAAATATTACATTGCGT
>CAMOHE010044626.1:0-11979 GCA_946598075.1 Artocarpus hirsutus
ACCTAAAATACTTGAATCTGAGAAGCACAAAAATAGACATGCTCCCAAGCTCTCTACGCAAGCTGCAAAACTTACAGACATTAGATGTTGGAGAAACCCTTGTGCGTGAGCTGCCTTGCAAATGTAATGATCTTCCATGTATGAGACACTTTATGTCCTATGGAGTAGACCTGGAAATTAGATACGGTCGAGTTAAAATACCAAGGGGTATTGGGTGCTGGGAGAACTTACAAACGCTAAACAGAATGGCAGCACATGAAGGACTTGGTGCTATAATGAATGAATTTGTGAAGTTGAGACAATTGAGATCGTTAGCCATCACACAGTTGACTACAGAAATGGGGAAGTCTCTCTGCGCTTTCATTGAGAAGATGAACCACCTTTATCGATTACAATTGGTATCGGTCAGTGAAGATGAAATCCTAGATTTAGAATCCATTTCTTCTCCTCCCAGTCTCTTACGCTTTCTCTTTCTAAGGGGACCATTGCCAAAGTTGCCTCATTGGATTTTAAAACTTGATAACCTTCTGGAGTTGGAATTGGCGAATTCGAAGTTGCCCGATGACCCGACAAAAGTCCTTCACAACCTGCCTAATTTACAGCGACTTTTCCTCCAGCTTGCATTTGAGGGAGAAGAATTGCATTTCAAAGAAGGTGGTTTTCAGAAACTCAAGTTGCTTAGTCTGTTCTGTTTGGTCGGACTAAAGGCCATCAAAATAGATAGAGGAGCTTTGCCCCGTCTTGAGATGCTAGAAGTTGATGGTCCAGCGCTGAAGGAGGTGCCTTCCGACATCCAACACCTAACCAACCTCCGAACTTTGAGATTCTATAACATGCCTGCAGAATTCGTACGCGGTTTGGAGCCGGATGGAGGTCGAGATTATTGGATAGTTGAGCATGTCCCATCTGTCACGTTTTGGAGATCTGATGGAACTAAAACTGGTCAATTTCTCAAGAAGCTTCGTGAGTCTGATCCTTTGAACATTTGCTGTGCTAGACACTTGAGAGTGATTTGAATCATAAAAGGTACGATGCTATTTTCTTTTCATTCACTGATAGCTAAGTAAAGGATTATTTTCCTTTTATATATCATGTATTTTAAATTTATTTAAACAATATGCTTTCCGCTTTTTATTTTATCAAATTTATTTCTTCATATTAGATTTAATACACAAATTTATACTTTTATTCAATCAATCTTCATTTTTGACCTAAGAATTGCCCAAATTACCCTCTAATTAAAAAGAATATAACTTTAAAAACTTAAAAAATGTATGCTTAGGTTTTTGCCTTCAAAAGTGTATAGAATACCTTCAAAAATAGGTGTTTTGTGTGTTTTTATTTTTTTAAGTTTTAATTTTTTTATTTTTTACTTAAAGATAATTTGGTTATTTTAACGTCAAAATCATTTATTGACTAAAGTAACATATAAATTTGTGTATTAAATCTAATGATGAGATCGAAAACAGAATGTATAGTTTTTAAATTAACCTAAAACGGAGGATATTGAAAGATAAATATCCTATAAGTACATGCGTAAACTAACTTTTTATAATTAATGGATAAAGAAAAACAACTAGCTACCACATCATTGCATTACAAAGCTTCACCTTAAATTGCATTGTATCACCTTAAATTATTTATTGTTTGTATAATGCATCACGAACTTTTAATTTTGGTAAAATATACCCCGAACTTCTAAATATTTAACAATTAAGGTCCAATAGCTAATGGGTATTAAAGGGGGGCATGGTTTGAGTCGTGAGATTTGCATGAGTAATGGATAGAGCTTGTTTTTTTAAGAACAAAATGAAGTTCGACACATAGAAAAGAGTACCAAATGGAAATTCAAGTTAACTATTAGACCTCAATTGTCAATTATTACTAGGTTCAGTATGTATTTTGCTAAAATTAAAAGTTCAGAGTGCATTATAAAAATAGCGAATAGTTGGGGATACAACTATGTAATGTACTCATTTTGATATTGCTTTGTTATTACTTATTAAAAAAAGTGATAACAACTTGCATTTGATAAAACTGGAATTTTGATTATGCTTAAATCTTTCTCATTTTCTTAATTTAATTAATGCCAATTCTAAGTCTCTTTTTGATCATGTATCTCTTAATATGCATCCCCGTATGCATATTTACTATGTCTTGTAATGATACTTTTAGGGGAACAATAGGCAAGGATTTGGGAAAAATGGACAAAACAGGGGCTCTCAAATCAGCCATGGCTTTGTTTTTGGCTTGAAGACGATAAACGGTGGTTGCTGCTCACCTTTCAAGTTGCTTTGTTGTTGTACTTTAAACATGTTCTCCCCTTCCTCATGTGTATGCATTTTAATTTTAGATAAAAAATTATGTGGTTGTGATCTTCAAATGACCTGTTCGCATTTGATATGCTATATTGTGTGACTGTGCTATATTTTATTGTAATGTTGAAGCACTATCTTTATTATATTTGTATGGATTGACCCACTTAAACTGCCTTTCTATGTCATGAATCTTGTTGATTGCTAGAGCAAAATGCCATTCCGTTCTTTTTTGGGAAAAGGATTACATATACATCTACAAATTGAGGAAGTGTTTCTTACTTTAATATATATATATATATATATATATATTATATATATATATGCCATCTGCAAATAAATGCCATGTATTTTCATCACGGAGCCATCATGGCATGAATGCTAATAATAAATTCCTGTAACACCACTTGAATTTTGTTTGAATTACAGGGGCACTCCTTAAATTGAAACTAAACAAACAAACACCCTTGGGGCTTAACTCTGTCAATTTGAAATGACAAAAATACCCCTTTAAATCTTAACTATTAACTCGAAAACACTACGTCACTACCATTTATTTAATTTTTACCGAAAACAATTCAAAATAAAAAACAAAAACAAAAACAAAAACAAAAACAGAAACAGAATCCAGCAAGGCCTCCCTTCTCGTCGCCCACCCCATCTCCTCTCCCCCCTCCTGCGCCAGTGACCCCACCTCCACGCCCAACCCCACACCGGCGACCCCTCCCTCTTAGCTTTGTACTTCTACTTCTCTCTCCCTCTCCTTTCTCTCTGTCGATCTCACCTCTCACTCTCTCGATCTAGGTGGGCGACAGGCGTGAGGGAGACATATGGCTGACAACGGCGATGGACGACGACAGGAGGGGCGCGGGTGGGTTGGCTGGGCGACGGGGTGGCCTGTTAGAAAATAATTTTTCATGTGGGCACACATATGTGAATTCTGGTTTAATCTGGTTCTATCATGGCCGGCTTACGACGCAAGGTTTACCCATATATCCGGACTAACTTGCTGCCATACGCCAGTGCTCGCGTTCCATTGAATCCCTCAGGTAATTAGATGGCAGTTCAATTTCTTCTACTTCCACTGAAGGGACTCTCAAAGATTCTTATAACCTAAAGTTACAAAAATCTTGGAAAGAAACAGATATGCATCCGCTCGGGCAAGCAAGCCTTTTTTGATTATTATAGTTCAAACAGCCTTGATCGGCGATGTGCGTGGAAGTCCCTTCCCTCTCTCTTGGCCGGCCTATTTTTGTCCAATAACCATTCTTTCGTTAAGAGTTCCACACTCTCCCTGTTTGGCAACATCGTATAGCAAGGTTGGGTAGGCTGGCTGGGCAGCAAGGTGGCCGAATCGAGTGGGGGGAGGGGGGCTGGGGTGGGACGGCGTGGGTGCCCTTTCTTTTTCTTTCTTTTTTTTTTTTTAATGTTGCTTGGTTGTAGAGAGTGAGAGAGACAAAAGTAAAATAATTTTTTATTATCTTTTAATATTAATAGAATTATAGTTTTGTTAGAATAGTTTTTTTGTTGTGTTAAAATTGATGTGTGATTATAATTAGTTTAAGTGGTTGTGATTACATTGTGTGATTCGTTTCTATAACAACCAACCTTTTAAAATTGAAAATGTGGATCCAGATTGTGGTTTTTTTTTTTTTTTGTTAGACTGTGCAGTCAGCCGGGCTCACAGCTCCGCCTTGTGGGGAGTCCCAAAACTTTGAAGGATTTTTCCACTTCCTGCAACCAATTACGTTCGTCATGTCATTGCTTAATATTAAAAAAAGGGCACGCTCTAATATCGACATAATATATTAACCTTTGTTGACTAAGATGGAAAAAAATAACCTGATTTGAGGGAAAAAAAAAATAATAAAACAAAACAGGATCTTCTACAAATCAAAGATTGGGTTCAATTTTAACATGTTTAATGAGCTTCGATTATTAGCCTGCCGCTAAACTTAGAAGCAAGGTTAAGGTTATATTCTGAGGACTTGCAAATTCAAAATGCAACAGTATCTGCTGATCCTAAATGCAAGGAATTCATGCATGCAAATTTCAGATTATAGCACATAGACAACGAAACAGTTTGTCTCGTGACAAACCTCTTGCTTGGAGTCGGTAATTTCATCACATAGGACCAGAACGTATAGGTTAGCACTACCTATTACAATACTTATCCACACAAAAAACTGACGAGAATGATGTATTTGATGCTTCACATCCTTGGAGATTATAAAAAAACCACTCTCATTGAGAATACCGTGCAAATAAAACCAAATTGTGTGGTAAAGATGTCATGCCTATTTTATATTTAAAACCGTAGTAGCTACTAGATAAACATATATAATCTATGAAACATAATTCCAAGAGAAACTGAATTATAAAGTAGCCTGGAAGTGATAAATCAAAGAATCCGGAACCCTTGAAGTGATAAATCAAAGAATCCGGAACAATGTAGAAAAAGCATATATGCATGAATAATTACCAAAGAAATTCATGTTAGACTTTCAAGATACATCAAAAATTTCACAGCACTAACAAAAGGTGATACGTGGTAGCCTTTAAGTTTTCAATATTAAAGGCTAAAATATTACTGCTGCCACAGAAGCTAGGTAACAAATGCATTACCTCAATAAAAGCCCTTGGCTTTGGGCAATTCTGCAGCAGTTCGACCATCTCAAAGGGCAACGGCATTAAAGAATTCTAGTAAATTCACTCGATCTCTCTTCGAAAGTTCAACAGCCATGCCTACATCAAGGAAAATGACATGAGGCTTAGATTTGAAGAGCTGCTCAGGTGATGATTTTGTATTTGTTACTCGGACAAGAATATTTCCAGGATGCATGTCTGCGTGAACGAAATTATCTCTCTGAAAAATCATATTCCTCTCTCAGATAAATACAGTCAACCGCTAAAAATAAAAATTAATACGATATAACTGACTAGATAAAAGAAGAAACCTAAAACTTTCATCAAGTAACAGCCATTAATGCAACATCCCCTGATCCTAGAAATCTCTTTTATTCAATAACCTGCATAACAATAGACACGTACAGAAAAGGACAACCATAGAAATTTTATGAATGAAATAAAACAAGGTATGTTACAAAGAAAATGAAAAGGACATTTACCAAGAGCATCTTTAAAAGAGCATGGCTTCCATTGTGAGCAAGGGAAGTTTTAATCTGCTCGTGCCCTTTGAGCTCATCAACGTAGTGCATAACACTCTCACCTTGTTCATAAGTTTCCACCAAAACAGAAGGGTGAACCAGGGGATACAAAGGCTCTGGGAATGAAACGTCTTTCCATCTACGAAAGTTGTAGATAAAGCAAAATAAATGGGCAGCTTCCCTTGAGAGATCAACTTGAGACATCATGAAAACAGCAAAGTGTTGTATGCTTTCGTCTAATCTCATCCAATTCAAAGCGGGAATATATTTTGAGATTTTGGCCACACAATTAATAATTGCAAAGTCCCTTCTAATTGCTTCACCAACGCCCGGGTGTCGAACCTCTACGATAGGCTTAATCTGTTGACCAGGATACCTGTATTTCAATGTCGCTTGGTGAACTGGGGCAACACTTCCTGATGCCACAGGTTGCTCTTCAAAGGTTTCAAAAATCTTGGGCAGCTTGCAACCAAATGCACTTTCGATACTTTTCTTGGAGAATGAGAAACTATGAGCTGGTGCTTTTGTGTGAAGCTTAGCTAGCTCAATGCACAAGTCTCTTGGGAAGAGATCCGGTCTTGTTGCAGCCCACTTTAATGAATGTGAGGCCTGCCTTCTCCAGTGTACGATGTACAAGAGACAGCCATATTTTCCTGTACTGAATGCCAAGAGACTCGACAAAAGGTGCCATAGCAATGCAGGGCTAGAACAAAAGCGCTATATAAATCGCTATGTGAACAAGATAAAAAATTCCAGGAGTGAAAACAAAAATGATGTTAAATATACATGTCCATCTTGGGAATGGAGATAAGGAGTACCCCTTGTATGTATTTGTTCTGCTTCTGCCCATGATCTTTGCATCAAAGCAAGCTCTCCAACAACAAGGGCAATACTAACAGGGGCTACAAAATTTGAACGAGTCAAAGCCAAACTCACATCACAAGCAATCCTACCTATTGGCGGCAAAGATGGACCATGATATAAACATAGTTGAGAAAGTCTCTTCCACGTGATTTGTGCATGGTGAGAAATTGTATTACTTGTTGTAAGACATTGGAAATTCCGGTAGCTGCTACTATTTAAAAAGTTATTGTTTGCTTTATAAAGAGAATATTCTGTCAAAGAAGGTTTGTAGTACAAAAATAATCTGCAAAGAGAATTAATGGCACCAACTCTCTCATATACCCCATTACAATTTACTTCTAAGGACCTTGGATTTGAACTTCGAAGAAGAGATAGTGCAACCCTCCTAACATTTCCACTTCCCATAAACCTGAGAAATAAGCAGAGAAACAATTTCTCTTTACAAAATCATAATGAACTCAGAGAAGAGAGAAACATACTCATCAACAACAAGAAGCTGAAATTATTAGGTTATGAAATCTTGAAAATTTCATATCTGTATGCTTGTGGAAATGAAAAAGAATGTGAAAGCTACCATCATCTTGTAATGGGAAACAAAACATTAGGTGACACTTGCTTCAACAACAAATTTAAAGAGTCTTGTTACCAATTTTGCTTCGAGAATTCTTTGGTAGATAAGCAGGGAAAAAATTAAAAACAAAAAATAACTATCTAGTAGGTGCAATTTTGAACTGTTAGAATTTCATCAAGTTAAACTATCATACTTTCTCAATCTTTTTTTGTTTTTGTTTTTGTTTTGAAGTCCTATATGATCTAATTCGAATGTGATTATAAAGTTTAAAACTGTGTCCTACCATAGAATCCCCCATTCTTCTCATAACAAAAGAAAAAACTTGTGTTCAAAATCCACCTTTTTCACTAAACCTATGGATTCTTCTACAAGGTGGATTAAAATCAAGCAAGAACATGCATTCAGAAGTAAAAGTAAGAAATGAAACCTGAAAAACACAAAGCAAAATAAAACCCAGTTCAATAGACTCCCCTGTTTGCTTGCCAAAAGAATGTGAATACTCTAGTGCAACATTGTTTGGACCCTGAACTAATAAACCTATCGATAATCCCAAGTTTATTTCTGATTCCCATCTTCCAAAGAATCCAAATCCACATAAAAAAAAAGGTCCATTTCTATTTTCCTCAGCTTAATTAACAACAAAACACCCAAACAACGATTCAAACAGGGCACTCCTGTAAAGAACTAGCCAACAAAATAAAACTAAATGCACAAATAAAAAAAAATAAAACTCAGAAAACAAACAACAGGATTGTGCAAGAAAGTAACCTCGACATGGCGATTGGGATTAACGATCGGAGTTTTCTAAAATGCCCAGTTGGCGCATTAGACTGGCCGGCGTTCTTGTTGATGGAAAAACAGAGAGGCCATCGTCGGTAGTCTGGATAAGGACCGTCGTCCGAGGTTGACAAGGAGCGAGGTTGTGGGAGGATTCCTCTGTTGTGGTGGCGAGTGGAAGCCCAACGTTCACCTTACGTGTGTGTATATATATGTATGTGTGTGTGTGCGCGCATGCATGTATGTTTCTTCATTTGTTTCACATTTATCACATTGCTCTCCATTAATTCGCGACTAGATTTTCTATAGATGCGGATCTCGCCACTTATTCTGTTTTACTATCTGAACGAGAGTTGGGGTCGTCTTCATAGGATACACCGAAACTTGATTGTAGTCTTTGTAATACTCTAGCCCGTATTCACTTACTGTCGTATCTCTTTTCCAATCTTCAAGAGCCAAACAAGCGAAAATCCCTGAAGACTTTCGACTGAGTGCATCCGCGACTACATTAGCTTTCCCGAGATAGTACTGCAACATGAAATCATAATCCTCCATATAGTCCATCCACCTTCGCTGCCTTAAGTTAAGTTTTCTCTGGGTGAACAGATATTTAAAGCTCTTGTGGTAAGAGAAAACCTGAAATGTCGCTCGTACAGATAACATCTCCAGATTTTTAGCACATGAATCACCGTTGCGAGTTCTAAGTCATGAGTAGGATAGTTTCGCTTGTGAGGTCGTAGTTGTCTCGATCTATATGCCACCACGCTTCCATGTTGCATCAACACGCATCCAAGTCCACGTCCTGAAGTATCTGTGTAAACTTCGTATGGCTCATCACTGTTGGGGATAATCAATACTGGAGCTGAGGTCAACCGATTCTTCAATTCTTGAAAAGCGAGTTCACATTCTTCATCCCACTCAAACTTGACATTCTTCCTGATCAATGTTGTCAATGGTGCTGCTATCTTCAAGAAATCTTTAACAAACTTCTTGTAGTACCCTGCAAGTCCTAAGAAACTATGAACTTCGGCTACATTTCTTGGTCGTTTCCATTCGACTATGGTTTTTACCTTAGAAGGATCCACCGTAATGCCTTGCTCAAAAATGACATGACCCAGAAACTTGATTTTTGTCAACCAAAATTCACACTTTTCTTTCTTAGCGTACAACTGGTGCTCTCATAGAGTCTGAAGCACAATCCTGAGATGCTGCTCGTGTTCCTCCTAAGTCTTAGAATAGACCAAGATATCATCGATGAACACAGTTACAAACTAATCTAGATAGGGCCTAAATATCCTGTTAATTAAGTCCATGAAGGCTGCCGGAGCATTTGTCAGTCCAAACGGCATCACCAGAAATTCAAAATGTCCATACCGAGTCCTGAAAGCTGTTTTGGGGACATCCTCTTCCTTAATTCTGAGTTAATGGTATCCCAACCGCAAATCTATTTTTGAGAAATACCGCGAACCTCCTAACTGATCAAACAGTTCATCAATCCTAGTTAGAGGATACTTGTTCTTCACCATGACTCGGTTTAGCTGCCGATAATCTATGTATAACCTGAGGATTCTATCATGTTTCTTAGTGAAGAAAACCGGTGCTCTCCACGGTGATGTACTATTTCGGATGTATCCCTTATCAGCAAGTTCTTGAAGTTGCTTTCTTAATTCTTTATCTGATAAGGTGCTACAGAGATCGGTGTTATTCTTGGAAGCAACTCAATACCAAATTCGATCCCCCGGTGCGGTAGTAATCTTGGTAACTCGTCGGGAAAGACATCTTTAAATTCATCCACCATTGGGATTGCTGCATTTCTTCTCAAGGCACCGGGCTCTCCTTCTAGGTTCATGAGGAAGGCATAGCAAGCTAAGCTCTTCCGTCCTCCAAGACATGTCTTAACGAGATACTCACTCATTAGCTGATCACCACCACCTTTGTAAGTGATCGTCATCCTAGGGTCACTTTCCTAAGCTGACAATCTACAACTATATTATATTTGGATAGCCAATCCATCCCTAGGATTACATCATACATACTCATGGGGATTACAATCAAATCACTTTTCAAAATCTCGCTCCCAATATTTACTTTACATGCTTTACATATACAATTTACACATACCCATCCCAAGGGTGAAGCTACAACTAAGGGTTCGTCAAACTCTTCTACCTTAAATTCCAAAGCATATACAAAAGAACTTGAAATGAGAGAATGAGTAGCACCAGTATCGAATAAAACATGGGCTAGAGACTAAGAAACTAGAATCGTACCATCGACAACCAAGTTGTTGGTTTGGGCATCCGAACTCCCTGTCGTCATAGTGTAAACTTGCACTGAAGCTTTCCCTTTTCCTCTAATAGTATTATTAGGTCTTAGGTTAGTTGGCCGATATTGTTGCGATGGAGGTGACTACACACTGGCTGTACTTGGCGCTCGGTATTGAAGGACACTGCGCTGGAGTTCTACGGTTGATGTCCTTATATTGTATATGGTAGTTGCTGGGGAGGAAACTGATGGAACTGATGGAACTGGAGCTAAGGATACTACTGAGACGGTGGTAGTGTCTGAGGTTGAGGCTGATGACTGGCTCTTTCTCCTGCCTGAAGTCCTAGGCGAGCACTCCTGATCTGGCAATTCCTCTTGATATGTCCTGGTTATGGGCAATAGTGGCAGTGAATTGCTGTTATCACTGTTCATGCTACCCTGTTTGTTCTTTCTCAAAGTTGGTTGACTACTGGCGCTCCTCTTGCCACTCCTCTGTGGTCCTCTTGACGTCTTGGCTCGATTATGACAGTACTATGCATAGTTGTTTTCCACAGATATTGCTGACGACACAAACTCTCCAAAATTCCTAAGCCGTAGGGCAACCACTTGCCGTCGGATGGAGGCTTTGAGCCCTTCTTGAAACTTAATACACTTCTCATGCTGCGATGCCACTACAGAGGGAACAAACCTAGCCAGCTCATTGAACTTTGCATCATATTCCCGAACTGACATATTACCCTATTACAACTTGTAAAATTCAGCCGCCTTCTGGTCTCTATATCCTTGAGGAAAGTAGCAGTCTTAGAATAACTCCTCGATGTTAGTGATGTACCCTAGGCCAATTATGTAATGACCACATATTGACCTTGTTACATTTACATTTTATTAATAAAGAGGCATTTTCATTATTGTTTTTTTAACTCTAATTCCATGAATAGTTAATTCTGCCTAAGGTCATCAAGTATGTGACTTGATAGTAAAACTCTTAGGTGAAAATTGAATTCTATTCTAAATTATCCCTAATCAGTCATTATTATTGGGATAATAATGAATGAAGACTAGTATGAAGTTTGACTGATGATTATGTTTTACTAATCATGTGTATGAGAAACTAAGTCAACTCATAGATACATATTTGAGAAATGATATATTTGATTGACCTGCTATGAGAATATTGCATAGATAATTGTCATAAGTGATTCTCATCACAATAGTATTACCCTAGTCTTCTGACCTGAAATCACCATGGTTTTATACATAACAAGTTCTATATTTTGACATAATCTAATATTATCTTTAACAGGATGATGGAATAGATTGTTGTTGGATATAAAGTGAATCATGTGAGGAATGTCAGTGATTAAGAAGGGAATTTTTCTCTCATTTATTATAAGAAAGATATCTATAGGCCCCTCGATAAGTTAGACTGAAGAAAAATGAATAAACATACTGAAATAAATTGATAAGGGTTATCAATATTAGTCTACTTAAGATCGAGAAATAATATGATTGAATAGTATAAGTGTGGTGTCTGGCCTGGGCGTACTCCCTCAAGCCTCCATAGGACCCACCTTGTGGGGCCCCCGGATTTATGGTTCTTATTGGTAGACCATCCCCGTGCCGCCCATGGGTCCGTACTGTCCCCTCTGGGGCCCTCTAGCCCCTCAGTGTTTTCTTTCGTGTTCTTCGGATTCGAACCTCAAACCTCCCTTAAGAGGTTCTTATTTCCATCTCGAGTAAGGAGAAACTACAATAAGATCGCTTTAAAAGTCGCATTGATAAGAGACGATGTCATGATTGGCGTTGAATGGATTAATTGTGAGCCGAAGCATTAGAGTTGTTTGAGAAACAAAATGGTGTGCATTTACATCAACGCATTTGACTTTTTGATCCGATTTGTTTTTCTGTTCTTTTTTTGCTTTTTACGGTTTTGGAAGAACTTCAAATCGAAGGCCAGTTACTGTTTTGGGTCTGGGCTGGGGCTGAAGGAAGGAGCGCTTCTTCAATACTTTTTTTTTTT
>CAMOHE010044627.1:1185-20938 GCA_946598075.1 Artocarpus hirsutus
TCCCTAACGTAATAAATTATATATATATATATATATATATATATATAAGCATAAACAAAATTCTATGGGCCCAAAACATAAACTAAAAGGCTTAAAACACAAAGGTTCGTACCACAAATATCATAAAAAATCCCATATTTATTCTTTCACCATAATTGTCGTACCATGAGCTTTTTGGTTCAGGCCATACTGAATTCGAGTCACCATACTCTAACATGTTCCATACCCCAAGAGAAAAAACAAGTCTTTAACTATGTTGATATGGGGCACCATCTAAAGCACTGCAGTAGTTGGTCTAAATTAGGCGATATTTGGGACCCAAGGATCTTTCCAAATGTCAACATGACGACTAGATCCAATAAAGCGAAGAACACCTTTCACAAACGAATCATTTAAGGCAGCCAAAGGCTTCCAAAATATAGAGTTGGGGTCCTTACACCAATCTTCCATTAACCTTGACATATTTAGAGCTAAGTTGTTGAGACCAAAGAGATTCTCACTTGGTAAGGAAATGCCATCTCCATTTTAGAAGAGCCGTTCTATTAATATTTGACATTCTTTTAAGACCGAGGCCACCCATAGAGCACGGACTACAAATGCCCTTGCAAGCTTTTCGGCAAAGGCCTTTCTTTCCTTTCTAAAAACCGCACCAAAATTGTCTCAATAAACCACCCAACAATTCAGCAACGCCCTTAGGAAATTTAGGGCTGGCAATTCATGTTCTAGTGTCGTATTTATGCTAGTATGTTTACAGCACGATACGATTAGGCTACATACAAACACGATATAATTAATAAATGTGCTGGAAATGCAAATACAAACACAAATTGACTATGGCACTTGTATCACAACACGATATGATTAACATGATTATTAAACGAGCCGTGATGAGTTGACATAATAAAAATATGTATATGGTACATTTATGACCTAATTAACTAAAAATTAAAAAAAAATAAAAAAACCCTAGAAAGAAAATTAAAAAAGAGACAATATCTAATTATTACTAGCCTACTTGTATTCATCTACATTTGGAGATTTTATCTTAGGAGTGAGCCAAAAATTGTAAATCACATCCTTTGAGTGATAAGTTACCAAGTCGTAGAAGTTAGGGGAATTATTGGTTTGCCAATCTCTGTAAAATTGGCGGGTTTATTTGGTTTGTCAATCTCCGTGAAAGTTGGTAGGTTTGTGGTTAGTCGATCTCTGTATAAAATTGATGGTTGTAAGAAGGTGTGGTGAGCCTTGGGTAGAAAAACTCACCAGATTGTACAAGGAGTGATTGTGCCGAAAAGACGGTTGTGATGGTGGAAGAGATCGAGTAGAAGATTTTGCTTAGTGACAGTGGGCGTAGGCATAATACCAAAACATTACAAATCGTGTTTGCCTTTATGTATCCTTATCTCTTTACATTAACACATTTATATTTGGTTTAAGTTTATTATATTATCATTTGTGTGTTTCATTCACTTGTGCATTTAATCTAGAAAATTCTAATAATTGTGAAAAAGTTTTTAAAACCGAATTCACCCCCCTTTTTGGGTAGCTATTCTTGGGCTAACACTTTTGTGATTAGGGACTTAATTACCATACTTACTAAAGTTTAGGGACTCGAATATTGCTACAAGAAAAGTTTAAGAAACACATTACAAAAAGCCTAAAGTTAGGGAATAAATGGGTCAAAAACTCTAAAAAAAAACCTCGATATGGGAAAAAACTACTATAATCTCAGAAAATATAAAAAAAAAGAGTTCTTTTTTTTTTTTCAATTTATATACCAATAACAAACTTGTAATAAATTGTAAAAAATGCTTCTTTCTTTCTAGTCTTTTGCACTTTCTTTTATACTATTTAATGAACATGGCAAATTGGTAGTAAACTTTCAAAGAATGGTATGCAAGTAAGACCTCATTATTTCGGGGAGTGGGAGAAAACAAACATAGAAAGTAACAAAAAGAGTAATAAAGAGAGTGACCTTCGAATCTCTCAAATAGATAAGAAAAAAAGGAGACATAATGATCGCTAAATTTATCTCCATAAAATCCTTGACAAAATAAAATTGGTTAAGCTAAATTTATCTCCATAAAATCCTTGACAAAATAAAATTTGTATTTTTTCATATAGTATTAATAAAAAAAGCGTTTAAAAATAATATCATTTTTTTGGGGAATAACATTGGTTTTGTGTGTGTGTGTGTGTGTTTAGGTCCATTGGTTTTGTTTTCCGATAAAACTAAATAATCAAAATTTGTTTAATTTATAAAATATTTTTTTATTTGTGCTATAAAAAATTATATTATTGTTAAATTGTCATTAGCCAGAACTATTGTGTAATTAATCCAATGGCATGGCAAACCAATTCTAATCAATAACTATAGTTTCTCCTGATCCACATTTGCTTTATCATCATCATCATCATCATCATCATCATCATCATCGTTGTTTTTATTTTTAGAACCTCATCTGCCATATCATTGACATTTCCATCATTGACTTTATATCTACATTTTATACTATTGATTGTCTTTCATCTCTTTCCATGCTCTTTCCCTTGTATTACCAATCTCCTTCCCATCACTGAAGTGATACAACAATATTCACTTCTACTATATATATCTACACAAAATGCACATACATGTACACTATATATTAGCCGCGTTCTTGTCTGGAGACGTTAATTTGCCATTATTCTTGAGGCCATGGCAGAGGAGGACTTGGGATATGTTCTTCCACAGATAATTAAGAAAAGAGAGTTTCTTTTCACTACTATCACACAAATTCTACTACTTGAAAGAAAACTTTCATCCTTTTTCAAACGGATAACATTGCCCCTTCGACTTGTCTTTACCTTTGCATTAGTTTTGCTGATGAAGGATACTTTTATGTCACCGGTCATTTCTGATCATTCTGATCATTGTAAGTAGTTTTTGTTTGTTTTTTGTTTTTGTTTTTGTTTTTTTTGTTTTTGTTTTTGGTGTTGTTCTTGTCTTTTTTTTTTTTTGTTTTTTTGTTTTTTATTTTCTGACATGTGTTTTCATATCATCAACTCGTTTTCATATTATCAACTCTTAATTTTCACAAATGTTCATGCATTTTTTTTTTTAAATTTTAGTCATTTAAAATTTGATGCTTTGATTGCGTTGGTACTTTATAAAGGTTAATTTGGTTCTTGCACTTGAGAAGTATTGGTATTAGAATTTGGACTTTTTCCTTAAATTTTCCAGAAAGTTCAATTTATGCTTTAGCTTTTAGCTAGATATCCAGGTTGCTTGTTCCAGTTCTTTCTCCTTTTTTTCCCCTTTTGTTTTGTTTGTTTTGTTCTTTTTTGGAATAACCAATTTATTTATTTTTATAATAACTTGATTATAACTTGCTCGAAAAAAAAACTTGGTTATAGATCGTTATCAAGCATGGACGAAACGCGAAACGGGGTCAGAGTATTCATTGGTGTTGGAAACATCATCGCTTGGCATAATCTATTATAATGTTTTGGCTCATAATTTGTCTCGGTGGAGTTATATACACGCGCGTGGCGAGCAGGTGAACTTGTCAACCACTTTTACTTCAATTTCCCATTATATTTAAATTTTACAAGTATTATTACGATGGATTAAAGTCCAATTTTTTTTTTTTTTTTGACAGGATTAAAGTCTACTTTAATTATATCTTCTAGTTTTGCGAAATCGGGAAACTCTTTAGAGACAAGTAAAGTGACTAGTAAATCTTCATAAGATAAGACTTTGATGAATTAAATTAATTAGTCATTATACCATCGCACATATACGTACAATGTATTGACATCAAATACTTGTCCCTTCCAAAAACAAAAAAAAAAAAGAAATCAAATACTTGTTGACTCTTAACTCTTTTAAAAAGGTATCTTTTAATTTAAAAAAATTAGGAACAAAGTATGCCTTAGAAAAAGTCATTTTTGCATATATCCTTTTATTCTTATGGTCAAGTATTTTAATGTGTCGTTATTCTTATTTTTCTAACTCGTCAGTTAAATTAAAATTTTTGATACGAATTAACAATGTAATAAGTACTAGTTTATTCATAATTTTTATTATTTGTTATTACGTTATGTTTTCTGGATTAATTACAAAAATTCTCTATGAATTATATTCCTTGTAACACTTTACCGTTGAGTTTTAAAACGTAACATTTGTTCCTCTTGAGGTACGAACCTTTAACAAAAATGATCATTCTATTAGAAATTTAACATAAAATTGACAAATATTTTAAAATTAATAGTATTTTGTTAATCCTGACCGTAAAAATAAAAACTATAAAAAATAGTCATTATTGATAATTAAAACTATTATACCATTTGAATCCTTCTTTTTTTTCGATATATCAAAATTTTTTTCAAAATTTTATTAATTTTTTTCACACCTAAAAAATATTTTAAAATTTTAAAAGTTATATATACTAGTGAAATGAAAAAGAATATAACATAAATAAATCTAACATAACAAAAAATAGAACACCAATTTTTCAAAAAGAAAAAAAAAACTTAGAAACTATTAATAAATTTCTTTGATTCTTTTGTAGTTTTCGTTAGTATTTATATCTTTTAAAATTTTAAAATACTTTTTGGGCGTGAAAAATTATTAAAAGTTTTTTTTAAAAAAATTGATATATCGAGAAAAGAGGAATCTATATAGCATTATATTTTTAATTGATTTTTTTTGTTTTTAAATATCAATAAAGACAATCATTATTATAGTTTTAATTTTTGGTTTTTTATAAGTAAGATTACCAAAATAACCTTAATTTTAAAATTATTTGTTAATTTACTATCAAAATTCTAACAGAATGATCAATTTTGTTAACTGTTTGTACTTTAGGGGAACAAATATTACGTTTTGAAATCCAAAGGGTAACATATTACAAGGGCAATAGTTCAAGAGAAATTTTGGTAATTAATCCTTTTTTTATTGAGTTATGCATCCATTTTTTTTGTCTTTGACTATATAAATTCAATTAGTAGGATAACGTAATTTTTGTTTATTTGGGTTTTAAAGTTAATATACTGAGTACAAACAAAAAATTGATAATGATCAGGCATAGTTAAAAAGCAAAAAATTAAGAATGTAAATAAAACTTTTTTATAAAATTTGATATTAGAGAATTGTTAAGGAAAAATAATAATTGAATAGAAAAACAATTGAATGGAGTTAATAGAGTTACTTAGGGGTCGATTGGTCGAAGAGCAAAACCAAACTGGTTCCGTCCTCCATAAAGTAAGTCGCTTCAAACCAATTCAACGATAGATTTCAGATACCTCTTTAACGTTCAAGTTT
Organism: Artocarpus hirsutus; assembly: GCA_946598075.1. Classification (NCBI taxonomy): domain Eukaryota; kingdom Viridiplantae; phylum Streptophyta; class Magnoliopsida; order Rosales; family Moraceae; genus Artocarpus; species Artocarpus hirsutus. The sequence continues at coordinate 6,491 of CAMOHE010044627.1, forward strand.
AAAATTCAAAAGACCTACCTAAAAAAACTAAACCACCAACTACGTAACGAGCCTCATTGACAGTGCTATTACTTAAACTTCTTAATCATGATATTAACTTAATTATTGAAGATTGCAGAATAATTCTTTTTTTTTTTTGTTAAAAAAGAAAATTTCTTAACATTCATAACTTAAAAATATATATTTTAAACTGTTACTTAAATTAAAACCAATCCTTTTAAAATGTTGTTAAGTTTACCAATTAAACTAGATTAACTATTTTAATGCTTAAATTAAAACCAATCCTCTTAAAATGTTGTTAAGTTTACCGATTAAACTAGATTAACTATTATAAAATAGTTCGTACATCATATACTATATATTTGTCTTGAAATTCATGTAAGCTAAGGTCGTAAAGGTATAACCTCGATCGATAATATGCTTGATGTATTTCTAGTCGTATACAAACAAATAAATTGGCTTAAATACCAAAAACATGATGTAGAAATAACTTGTGTAAGCGTATATCATTCTTATATCTACCATTTGTTCTGCTGCTCAGGATGGTCTATCAAATAGTTGTTGACAGGCCTCTTAAGTATAACATGAACATTTTGAATGGGCTTTGGGTTAGCATGTAGGAATTTTCTCTAACAAAAACATCATACAAAAACATTTCATAAAACATACATGAGCTAGTTAGCTTGATTATGAACTAGTTATGCTTATTCATGAGAGTTTGATCTTACATAAGGCCTGAGTGCTCATACCTTTTGCACACGATCCTCAAGGAAGTTAAGGTTTGTGAAGTCCCCAACAACACCAAGATTATAATCTTAAACTTAATATGAGTCTTCCTATAGATCGAGAGTTCTTTAATCTTCTTGTAGGTCGAGAGGTTGGTACGACACTTTTAACTTATCTTACCTTATTTGTTTTATTAATCCTATTGTGTGTATATAGTATGACATATTACTTACATTACATAACATAACATAACATCAAACAAAAACATACTCAATTTGAGGTGAGTATGCAGTATGACATAATATTGCATAACATCACATACGACGTATAACATAAACATGGCACAACATAATATAAATGCAAAAGTCAAGCATTTTATACTTGGCAAAAAACATGAAAAGCATTTTATTGGAAAACAATAATTTTTATACTATAGATGAGGTTTCTATTTATCTGGTTTCAAAATACTTTTATACTTGATCACCGTAGGTCAAATCACAATATCTAACTCTATGTAAAGTACCCAATAAGAGTGTAAGCTCGACTTGTATTATGCTTATTAAATGAGCATGTCATAAAAGGAATTAAATCCCTCTTGAAAATGATTTACCTTAATCAAAGGAAAAATTAGTTGTTTATATTAGAAAGGATTAAATAATTTACGCCCTTAGCTTAAAAATTTGTTGAATCTCTTATCTTGATGTTAATTAATTTTCTTCAATTGCCCTTAATTGCTCGTCCTTGCTTTGATAATTAATTAGTTATTTTAATAATTAATAAACAATGCGCTTACTTGGTGACGTGATTCAGATCAAATTTCCATCAACCTATAAGTAGAAGCGGCCCACTTGAGAATGAATACTGATATTGGGCCTAAATATCCACCTTTACGTCCTTTAAAAATCAACGAGTCAGTTTTCATATCATTCTGCCCAACATGAATAGTAGTCAGTATTCAAATCATTATGCCTAACATGATAAATGACATTGGGCCTCCATCTTTAAGTCCTTTAACAATCAACTAGGTAGTATTTATATCATTATGCCTAACATGACCCACTTGGCACTTGGTTCTAAGAAGGTGCTCTGGTTAACATCGTATTTTGAAGGATGTTTTACTGCTAGTTGTCATGAATACAATGAGCTGGTCAGGCCCATAAACGGGTATTCTAATCTGGTGGTCCAAACTAATTTTTGTAAATCTCATTTGAAGAAGGGTACCCTTTTGCCCTGAAGGTTAATTCTAAAGAGTTACACGTGTTTCGATTATTTTACCCTTTTCTTGAAATTTTGTGTCCAAAATCGTCTTAAATTGGAAGTCAAATTTGGAAAAACTTTCAACTGCACTCTTGTATAGTTTTTCGACTTCTAATACTTCTCTTTTTATCTGTGATTCTGCCGTTAGACAAGGCGTTATAGTCGAAATCAAATTGTAGAAGCGTTTTACGGTAGTTTTGGAAATCAATGTGTAGTATGTTAGAGGAAGATTTGTTCAAAATTTTCTTCATAAAATATCCTCGTTTTGATGAGGCCTAAAAATTTGTATTTTTCATAAATTCGTTTTTTTTTTTTGCCCTTAACATATGTGTATTGAGGGATTTTCGTAATCGAACAATTTTAAAGTTTTATAAATCTGTTTCAAACTGCAAATAGGGGCGGAATCATAAAAAAATTTCTTTATAAAATTTCTTTGCTTTGATGATATCTAAAACTTTCATGTTTTGTTGTAAAAATGGTTTAGAGTCTAAGGTGCATGTTTTCCTTAAAAAACAAACCGCACTGTGTTGAAACAATTTTAAAACAAAAGCTAAACAGTTTTAGAAAAAACGCCCTAGACTATCTTAGAATTTGGATTTCAAAACCTCTGTTTCATAAAAAGTTGTTCATAACATCGAGATATATAACTTTTATGTTTATTCCAACTTAAAATTCTGCTTCTAAGAGGCTCGTTACTCATAAACAATGATTGTCCATTTTTTTAGACTACAAACTATATAATTTACACTATTAATCTTGGAATTGTATCTATTCCGAATATAAACTCTATATATACTTAATGCCAAGATTTAGTTATAATAGTCACGCATCATATGTAAACTTAAATGCTTAATTATTATAATGAAAACAATATGAGGATCATCATCAATGTATGAATTTGTCTTATTATTCACTTAATAAAAAATGTTTTAGTTACAAATAAAATATTTGTTGCTTAGGGTACCGATCTTAACATTATGTACTTATTGTTTTTTATTGTCAATTCCTTTATCTTGTGACTCACGAAATTCCTACACATGTTCATCATTCTCACACCTCAAAACCGGGGTTAGCGACGCGAGGACTTACTTAAGACAACTAATTAAATTTTGGCTTAAAAAAAAACACCCGTTATGTAATTTGGATTTTTAGAGAAATTCTGGAATTGTCAATTGTATAATAAAAAAAAGCTACCTTTTTACCAAAAGTTAGCTAGGTCTACTCGTTTTAGGTTTTAAAATTTATTTACCAAATTGTTAAAGTACTTAGAATATTATAGAACACATATATATCCTCAAAATATTGAAATAACATCAATTTAAATTACTATATTGATACCATCTAGGTCCCACTCAAAACCATGAACCACACAACCACGCATATTTAATTAATGACAGAAAAGCGTCAACAATCATCGAAACTATAGTCCAACATAAATATACAAAAGTGTGCGAAAATAAATAATTATTACTGCCTTGAGGAAAAATACAACTAAATTGTAAATAAAGGAATATATAGTTCACAAACACCCCAAGCTACACTGGATATCATGCTACTCCGCATCGTTCCTAGCAAATCATAAAAATTGTGAGATATGTTTTAAAATAAACCTAAAACATTATTCTGGTCATTTAACAGTTTTAAAATGATCGTCAAAATGAAAGAAATTGAAGAGAGAGGGCTAATAATAGCAGAAACAACATAACATTTAGCAGCTGTTTGGGAGTTCCCACCACATATTCAGTTATAAACTATGAAAAGCTTTCACATGTTAAAGTAACAATAAAAAAAATTACTACAATGCAAAACTTTTATCTGCTACAGTAAAAATGATTCTAATCATTGGTTTCTACCACCCTCTTAAACACCCTCTTACAGTTTTCTGGCATGCCGATCCACCAGACCGGGCCACCAAAAAATAAGGCAGAGCGTCATTTACCAAAATAAGGCAATGGCAAGCCATTGGTCTACTGGACTGGCCCACCATCCGGCCAATCAGATGAGCTGGCAGGCTTGTTCGTTGGACCACTAGAAAATTCTAGTTTTCCAAACTGAGTCCAAATCAAGTGGAACTCAATTCTCCTGCATCAAAATCGGTTCACAAAACAATATATCGTACAAAAAACATAGAAACGTACTATACTACATTTTAAAACCCCTTTTCCTCAATTTATTACTTCAAAATCACATTTAAGAGTTTAAAATCAAAGCCTGAACAAATGAAAAACCTAAAGCTCATTGAGTATGAATTTGAAACATAAGATTACTCAAATTATACATGCACTCAGGATTCAATGTTTCCAGATCATAAACAACATGCGCAAAATACAATTTCATCAACAAATTTGAACACAAGCGTCAAATGGGTGAGAAATCATCTCAAGAACATGCATGACCTTAGACCACATAAATCTTTAGTTTTTAATTTGAAAATCACAACAAGAAATTCATAGAAAATTCGGAGAAAGGAAAAGGGGAAAAGAAACCAGTTATGGTTCTAGGTCACCTACCTCAAAACAGTGGAAAAGTTGATGCGATAACTTGACCACACTAGCTTTACTTGAGGGAAGTTAGTGAGTAAGGAGGTGGTCTCTTTCTGAGTTTTTGTATAAGTATGTGGCTGGTTCTTATTTTTCAGCAAAGAGAATAGAGAAAGTGGGTGAGTGTTCTGATTTGGCTTTGTGGGTTTGTTTAAAAATAGAGGCAGAAGTGAGTGAGGGACCGTATCTAGAGTGGAGAAGCTTTTATCATACTCGGGAACCTGAAATTAGCGTCGATTTGGTAAAACAGTTTGAATTAATTTTTTACAGTTTGAATCGTTTTTTGGTTTAAATTTTGTGAGAGAAAACACTGTAACAAAAATAGTTGGAACCATAAAAAATACTTGAAACTCTTTTTACCAAACAGGGTTTTTAGAGTTCTAAGAAACGCTGTAGAGTGATTTCATGTGAACGGAGGATGGAATCTCACCAATGGTTGTTTTGCAATTAAGGGAAATGCAGTTACGATTTGTAAATAAATGAAAAGTGATGAAGAATTATAAATTAAATTTTATGACCAGATATTTTAAATAGTTTTAAAATAAAAATAATGCAACAGAAAGTCTGGATTAATGCTAAGGACAACTAAATTAAATTAGGCACATTAATCACATGAAATTAGTATAAAGATGGATTACAATACTAATTTATTTCATATATTTTTACTAATAAGAAAGAGATAAAATTATAAAAATATACTCCTAAAAATAGTTTAATCCAAAATTGATTAGAAATGTAAATGATTTAACTAGTACTTTCCCAAAATTGATTTTACTTAAAAAATGATTTAACTCATTTCTTCCTCCAAATAGCTTGTACTCCAATCTTCGATATGATAACGATCTTTTTCATATTTTTTTTGTCCTGTTATGTGTCTGCATACATTATCATTTCAGTATATCAAAAAATCTATAATAGTTGAGAATTATGTGGTACGATGTGCAGAAAAAGGTCTACTAGTAAGACGTAGCTTTAATCATCAAAATACATTAAAATCATATCATCAAAACACATCAAAATTAAATCATCAAAAAAATTAATAACTTTAGGGTTAATTTTATGAGTGGTCCTTGAGCTTTGCTCTTAGTCTCGATTTAGTCTCTAACCTTAAAATTTTTTTATTTTGGTCCTTAATCTATTACTTTCTTTCAGTCTTGATCTTTCTATTAGTTAGGCGTTAAATATTTAGCAAAAAAATTTTGAAGATGTCTTATTTTAATCCTTAATCTATTATTTTGTTTTACTTTTTCCTTTGTTATGACTAAGCATTATTAGGGACCAAAACTAAAAAAAAGTAAAAAACTAAATATAACAATTTTGATGAATGTAACTAAAACACAAGCTACTTTATCAGATTCTTAAAAAGATGAATTTTAATTGGAAAATGATATAAGTTTTGGATAATCATGCATTTTAAATGACAAACTACTCATTACTACATATATATATATACACACACATGTATATTTATACATTGTAATAGTCATAATAAACATCAGAGTTACTCTGCACACATGCATATTTAATATAGATATTAAATATTCAACTTTACCTTTTTTTAAAAAAAAATTAAAACTGATCTAAATAACGACAAGATAAATTGTTTTTATTTTAATTACATGAATTAAAATTTCTCAGTTTATTTTTTTTATTTTGACCTATGATAATATCTTGCTAATGGACGGATTAAAAGTGAAACAAAATAAAAATAGGGGATTAAAAGTGAAACAAAGTAATAGATTAAAGATCAAAGTGAGATATTTTAAGAATATTTTGTTAAATATTTTACATTTAACTAATAAATAAACTAAAACTGACACAAAGTAAAAAAAAAAAATTGAGGATGACTTTTTAAATATTTGGGAGTAAGATAGGACTGAAGGTAAAACATTTGACAACTTAGGATTATGTAATACCAGTAGGATTTCTTTATACCCTACTCGACGATATTTTCTTACGGCCTAAAATTTTGTCACTAGAAAAAGCGTCTGACGGTCACCTTACAAGAAATTATCCATTGGGTGCAACAATTTCTTCGTACAGACTAGATCTTGAAGATGCGTTGCAGGACATTCCTAGTGTAAATATGACACATGGATGGCATTTTGAGAATATTTTCTGCTTAGAATATTGCGTGTTCTACATTCTTCAAAGGATTAGTTGTAACGCCCTCTTTACAGACGTTACAGATGTCGTTATTTTTATTTCGTAATACGTTTATTAATAAGATAAATTATTTAATTAAAAGGTAATTTTGAAAATATAACCCAGGATCCGTGCATTTTATATTTTTTTATATACATATATATATATAAATATTCATCAATATATTACTCATTTATAAACATTCTTTAAATAGTTTATCTCACCAAATAATAAACTCATAATAAAAACACATGGTCAAAATTTCTTACACAGTTCGGTAGGCTAAACTTGTGACTTCGACAAGCCAAACTCGACCGGCAGACTAAAGGTCATCCATCGGCAGGCCCTCCGAGGCTTTACAAAATGGGGTTTTAAAATCAAAAAGTTCGACAAGTTAAACTCTTCGACAGTCCGACCAGTAATGGTCGGCATGCCGAATTGTAAAAAAAAAATTCGTTTAAAAACCAGTTTAAAATTTCAGAGGCGGAAGGCATATGATAAAACTATAAGGTTAAAATATCATAGTTTAAATTTTAAAAGTCTGTCAAACAAACATATTCAAAGTTATAAAACATAATTCAAGTCCTTAAAATTTAAGAAATAAACATAGTCGGAATTGTAAAACATGGTTTATTTCATTAAAATATCTTTCTTTGGCATTCTTCCATTTGCAATTCATCTTCTTTAGCTCACACGCTCGTCAGTGTCCTCCGTCTACTCCATAACTTTCTTACCCTTATTTACAACATGATGTAAAACTTGAATAAGCTAATGCTTAATAAGTACATTGTAATTTTCACAACTTAAAAACATTTTATGAACATCATCATTATCCTCATCATCATCATCATCATAATAGTGCACTAGGCATACTTTCATAGAAACATATCTTTCATTACTTTGACCATATTAAAAACTTTATTCATTTTATCTTAAGGGCCTAAGTGTTGCACCATAAACATCATCATCATAGGCACGCAGTCATGAGAGAAGAGGGGTAGCTAATTCCAAACCAAACATGACATCATATCATATCATATCATAACTTATCATATCATTGGGTGTGCAACACTTATTTAGGTGATACATATATACATGTTATACTTTCATGCTTTAAAAAACATTATCATCAAAACATGCATAAACTTTTATACCTTAAAATTTCATAATAATACTTCATGTAAAATTATCATGAGAAATAATTATAAAACCATCATAGATTTTCAAACTTTTGTAAATAATGTACTTACCTTAATAAGCTTACTTAATCTTAACTTGTAGGTGACGACGCCGCGGTTTCGATGTGCTCACTTCTCATTGTGTTCATGTCATACATTTATAAAAATGGCAATTAACATTTATTTTCAATGAATTAATCACCACAACATAATATCCATTTCCATACCATAACACATACATTCCTTTCTTGAAAACATAAATTTATAACATGTTTCATTAACCATAAATCATTAAAATAAAACTATCATCACAAATATTTTCTGACCTCCATGAATTCATAATTCAATAACTTTACATTCACACATAAATTGGGCACCACACTTGGCAAGAACAAAGTTAATACATAAACATATTATCATGATTTTTTGTTGGCCATAAAAATTCCTTTTTGTATTTAAAATAAGTCACAAAATTCAAGACACAAAATCTATCAGCAACAGTTAAGCAATGAACAACTCTAAACTCAGGTCTGTTTATCACATTTTCAAGTAATAGAAAAATCTACAAAAATTAACACATATAATAGACACATAGAACTATAACATATCCAAAAATTGGCTTTAACAAAAATCAGAGGAGGTCAAAATACACAATTGAAATCAGTAGTAAAACTGACTTAACAAACATGGGTAGCAAACACCATTCAAACTAGCTTTTAAGAAAAATATCACGAAAACAATTTAGACCTCAAAATTTTGTGATAACCTATATACATAATAACACCCTACTACAAAAATTCCCATGACCAAACAAAATCATTTAGACACAATAAAAAGTTAGAGAAGCAAGAGGTCCAAAATTTGCAAGTTCTCAGCCATAAAACTGAGTTTGAAGAAAGTTTAATAACTCACAACACACGCATGATATAACCACAAAATTTTCCAGTTTACAACCTAATATAACCATGAACATATCTGCCAAATATTGTAAAAATTAAATAACATTTGCCTTATGAACAAAAAGCACGTTTTTGTGCAACATAACCAATAAGCAACAATTCATTATGAGGTGCAGAGCATGAACATTTAATATCTCAGTCTACATAACACCAAATGGCACAAAATTTGGAGCAACATCACATAGCATATTCATGAAAATCATATTAAAATTTCAGAGCAAACAAAGATTTGTAGGCAAAGATAAAAGGGTCCGAATATAGAGACAATACATTGAAAATCAACAGTAAGTGCCAGAGAGAATAAAATTCATATCTCAATGTAGAAAAAATCCAATTGAGGTGAAATTTTGTGGGTTAGCACATAACACATACATGAATAACATATTAAAAATTTAGAGCAAAATAAAATTTGTAGAGAAAGATATGGTACTCGCATTATAGGAGGAAAATACATTTCAAAAATACCAAAATTGAGTTCATACCTTAAAACAGATTCTTCTCAAGATTCCTTCGAATTTACCCCAACAAAATTTCAATATATCATACAAATGACAGCAGGGGAATTGAGAGGGAGAAAAAGATAAACGTGATGAAGAGAGAAAGAGGAAGAGAGAGGGAGAACGTGAGAGAGAAATGTGTACAGAATTTTTTTTTTCACGTGAATGAGAAGAGTGCCATGAGAGGTCAACACTCTCTATAATATTAGAATTTTTCTGATTAAATTGAGGGTAAATTTGAGTGGGAATGGAGGGAATTGAGGGGAAAAAGTCAGAGTTTCTAAGAGTGGTTCAAGTTACCATATTTCAAAATTTTAAAAGAGGAAACCTATCAATTAATCCTAATCAATCAAAAGTCAAATGCTTCATTTCCTAAAATGAAGAAATTAAGCCAAAAATGTGTCAATCAATCAACAATCATTATCCAATCATCATCGTCACCATTTTAGGAAATTTTTGCTGACTACTCGTCAGCTGTTATCTGCCTGCCGATGTCCCACTTCGGCCTACCGAATGCATGAGGTCTGGCCTACCGATTATATTCATTGGCTTGCAGTTCCGTGAGGGTCATTTCGGCCTGCAGTTCTGTGAGGGTTCTGTTGACCGCTCGTCAGCTGTCATCAGCCTGTCGATATCCCACTTCGGCCTGCCGAATGCATAAGGTCCGGTCTACCGATTATATTCATTGACCTGCCGTTCTGTGAGGGTCATTTCGGCCTGCTGAACTAAGTGGTCCGGCCTACCGATCTGTCTTAACATACTAGAATTCATCAATTCATTAATTATCACAAAAATTATAATTAAACATTCAACATCAATAACATGAACACTTTAAGCATATCGATTTCACGTGACCTTCACCTATCATAACACTTAAAATAAAATGGTTTGTACCATTAATATCATATATCATAACTCATATCATTTAAGAAATTTCTTAACGTCATTACACTTTGACATATACTGTTACATGAAAATTGACGGGTGTTACATCAATAACGTCTTATATTGTTGTGGGACAAAAGAATTACCTAAACCCTTACTAGTCCTTCTTTTGATCCAGATTTGTGCAATTTGGGTAGACCCAATACAAGGTATGGATTCCATTTAAACTATTTTTGCTAGTTTGCATTTGCTTATTTTTCATGTTGAAAGGAAAGTACAAGATTCAAAAGAAACAGTTTGAGCAAAGTACTAAAATTATTTTTTGTTGCTCAAAGGTACAGTGTGTATATATATACATATATTTTCAATATTGACCATTTACACCTTTTGGTTGAATTTATCCACAAAATATACTTTTGATTTTTTAATTTCCTCCAAACTAAAAGTATTATTATGTAATTAACCCTATATTTTAAATGTGCAAGCTACAAAATTTAACAAAATAGACATACAACATTAAAAGAAAAATTCTAGTGAAGCAGCCGTCTATCTTCAACTATTTGTGTCATAGTTTCTATATCTATATACATTTATATATATATATATATATATATGTATATATCTCCAATCCGACACCCACAAAATGCCCTTTTTCATCTACACATCTGTCTCAATCATTGTATTAGGAATGAACGAATAAGAGAGCAGAAATATTGTGTACTCGTAGGTCATGTTTGACAGTTTTTTAAATAAAAAAATGTAAAAAAAAAGAAGAAGCAAATTTATGTCTAGACTCTAGACCATTTTGTCTTAGTGTTGAAGTAATTAACGTTGAACAACTTGTTGTTCCTTCGAATTACATTTAGAAACCTTTGGTAATGTTTGGAAAATTCTAAAGTTTAAATCATGAATTAATCACAATTTATAATTATGAATTTTCTCACCTAAGCACATTCTAAAAGTCTTAATAACTATAAAACTTTAATAATAAATAATATTATAAATGCACAATTTTATGTGCCTCACGTATGAAACATGTAACAAAATGTAATGTTATGATAATACATTTGGATAATTAAAAACTAATATTATTTAGTGTGCTAAACTAATGTTTTATGATTAAGTAATTTCATGTACGAGTCAAAGTAGTAGCCTTTTGTAAGAATCTCAATTAGAATATTTAAGTCGAGATTGATAGATAAAAAAGAATTTCCAACTCAATATGATTAAAAGAAATTCTTATATTGTGATAGTTTAGCAATAGAAATTTAGATAAATAGTGATCAATAACTCAACATTGTTATTCAGAAAATGGTAAGCATAAAGTTTATAAACACAAGATCGATTTCGATTTTAAGGAAGATCACCAGATATGACAAGAACTTCTTAAGCCATAAGGATTATTGGAAGTTCGAGAATTTTACTATCCTATATGTGCACAGTTAGCTATATAAACATATTACTAATTACACAGAGTTTTTATGATGATGATGATAATGATAATAATAATAATAATAATGTAATTAAAAAAATTAATGTGGTCCACAAGTATTGTATGAGCCTTTAAGGCAATGCAATTTTACAAACGGATTGAATCAAATTCATAATGTGATTAAGGATAGTTTAAAAGCATCCATAGATTAGATGTGGACCCAAAAATGACTTTTTATTATGAATAATTCAGGTTATACCCATAAAGTATGAATTGTGCTAAGTTCAAAATTTGATTTAAATTGACTTACAAATAGTCAATTTAAATTAAGAAAATGTTTATTAAATTGTGAGCATTATTTTTTATAATATGTTTAGGTGGAACAGAAAAAAAGTTTCTATTAAGACAAAAATGATGGATGCATTTAGTTGAAAAAAATAAAAAGAAAAAGGGGTTTGATCTCTTCACAATAGAGCAAAGAATTTTAGAATACCGACATGTTTTAATATTAAATATGTTTTCTTATTAAATATGAAGATATAGCAAATAAAAGTGGAAATTATAATAAGAAATATTTGTTCTATTTATTAGTTGGTAATTTAAAATTTTACGATTGATGAAAGGTTATTTTGATCTAAGAAATCAAATTTTAAGACTTGATCAAAGCTTTAAATACAAAATATTATTCTTAGAAAATAAAAATAAAAAATGATGAAAATAATTGATCATTGATTTTTGAAGACAAAGATGTCGAGGTTAAGCATTTTGGAATAAAATCTTAAAATTTGAAAAATAAGCTTAGATTTATGAAAGTGGTATGACGACAATGTAGAGGTGTTACTAAGATTAGAATACAGTTATAGTTTTATTTGTTAATTCTTTTTTTTAAACAAAGAATATTACAGTTTAAGAAAATGGTTAATGTTTATAGAAATTTTTAAGTTTATGGATCAAATTCGATCAGACTACCCATGACATAGATTAGACTATGAGGACCTATAGCAGTGTATATAAATACATGGAAAAAAAATCCCCTCAAACAATCAAAATTCAACTTTTTCTTTCTCTCTTTACTTTCTTTCTTTTCTATCTTCTCCACAACTAGTCAAAAGCTTAGGCCAAGATTCCGGTGTCAGTTTTTGACACCTTCTACACCAACGGATAAATCATGGTGAGTTGAGTCCAACGATATGTCATGTCGACCATAACCCTGTCGGAGTAACCTGCAATGCCGTCCAAAACTGCAAAATATCCATTTTTTTGGCTTAGTTTCTCCGTCGTCTGAGCACCAATTGATGTGATTTTGGTGTAAATAGTTCCAACTCGACGAGGCAAATAAATCCCCACCTCTATGCTAACTCGATTTTAGCTAAAGGAGCCTCATCGGTGCCGCCAATTTTCGACACAACTCTGTCACTCAATCCCACCATTCCTAGTGATGGTGAGCTACATGCTGGCATCAACATGTTTATATGAGGATAGGGAGCAAAACCCCTCAACTGGTTCTGCCATAGCACCACCACCAATTAGAGATCGAAGAACCTTATTGTGCACCACCATGGAGCACTTCGATCTTGCTGTTTTATGCAACACAGCCTCATATTGATCAGTAGGAAATGTTTAGAGCAACACAAGAAGCCTTTTTCACCCACCAATTACACATAAACATTGCAATAAGGCAGTAAACGGTCTCCTTTGCTGTGCACCGCCATTAAGGTCATGGGCTTGCGGTTCCAAGAGGCGTTGATGTGCATCGCTGCCATAAACCTAGTCAAAAGACCTTGGGGAACGAAAGCTGCAAGCCAATTTTAGGCTACTACCACCAAAAAATTGTTGTTTATGGTACCCATTATGCCCAAGAAGTTTGTCCATATAGCTAGAGGCCAAATTAAGGGAAATTAAGGCCACCATTGAACTTATGAGGTACAGATCTATTAGGAGCCAAAACACCACCACCAGCTAACAACCAGAACTGCTGTTCGTGTCACTATAGATGGTTGGTTTCCAGCAAGTCTTGGGTCTAGTCCATTTGACCTCTGATAAATGACTAAGAATAGTTCTTGAATTATTTCAACATTCCCAGTGCAACAGTGGCCTCCGTTCAAGCTAATTCTACTCTATTAGAAGTCGTTCAGTATTCGCTGCTTATAGATCGAAGCGAGGGAGACTGAAGTAACGAAGTCTAAAATGACATTTCTAATAATAATCAGTCTCCAATAAGCATTTCTAGTCATCCATGGTCTCTCTAGGACCATTATTGAGGATGCTTCTTAGACTATAAAAAAAACGAGATACAAATGGAACCGCTTGTTGGAAAAATAATACGTAGTGGAATTTTAAAAATTTTAAATCAGAACACTTTCAAAATAAAATGCTTACATATTTTCATGAAAATTATGAAATGCAAGCTCATTGACTTATTATGCCATACAATGTATGATATGTTGTGTTATGTGATGAGTATCATTTGTTAAGTTAAAGTCATACCATGTTATAATGACTAAGAAAATTATAGAATTAAATAATGTAAATTACATATTTATGTCTAGGATTTTTGTAGAAACATTATATTTAATTTTTGTATGTTTGATATAGTGAAAAATTTTTCACAAACTTTGAACGCAAAAATAAAAGTTAGATTTTGATTTCAAACTTTTTCTGGACATGAAATTTTTAGCTTTCAATGTTTTGAACAAAACTTTGTAACTGTGTGAAAATGAAGTTTTGGATCTAAGTTGGGTTTTTGGGTAGTTTTTCAAACCTACAAAAAAAAAAAAAGTTTTCTTGTCTATCCAAAACTTTTTTTTTTGTTGGGGGGGGGGGGGGGGG
>CAMOHE010044628.1:0-13956 GCA_946598075.1 Artocarpus hirsutus
TTTATGGTTGGCCGAGTGGGATATAGAGAGCTCGAGCAATTCATGGTACGTTACTAATTAACTCAAACTACATATATCAATTATTGCTACATTACTATGTTACTAACATAGCGTAACACAGTTTGCAAAGACAGGCGTGTAACTAACACGGGAGGAGTTGTGGGTAAAATCACGTCAAGGTCCCGATGGCCAGTTTAAAAATTCAAAAGTAGCAAAGATTTTCAACTTGATTGTAAGTCTACTGAACACGAACAATTAATTTGTATTTTACTATGGGTGGATGAAGGATTGCTTGAATAACATGGTTGTGTTGTTCTTGTACAGGATGAATACACAAAGCAACAAAGTCAAGGGAGCTTCCAATCGGTCGGTAATGATGACATTTTGACGAGGGCACTAGGGAAACCAAAACATTCAGGATGTGTTTGCGGTCAATCAAAGTATGTGAACCAGTCTCAATACTTTGACCTCCAACTAGGATCGTCAAAATTGAATTCTCAAATGTCAAAGATGCAGATGGAGATTGTAGAACTCTGAAGTCTTATGACTGAGCTCATTTCCCAAGGACGTGCTAAATCGACAGATGATAGCATCTCATAACACAACAGCTTCAAAGCTGTAGCAGAAGCTCCAGAAGCTCTAGAAGCTCCAAAAGCTCTAGAAGCTCTAGAAGCTGTAGAAGCTCCAGAAGTCCAATTGTCACCTTCTCGTCAAGGGCCCGAACAATGTAGGCTCTTCGTTGAGGATAGAGTTAATGGTGGATGTATACTTATTGCGCTTGGAAAGGTGTGGATGGAGAGCCTTCCAACTGATACAGTTCATGGACGACTATTAGAGGAAGAGAATGTGCGTGTTAGCATCACTACCATTAGAGTTAGAATAGTTGAATTGCCTGTTCTAACACTTGAAGCAACAACTATGGGTGAAGCAACAGGAAGCTTTGTCGCATGGCCGAAGAGATTAGTTGAAGTCATCACATTGACAAAGACGAGTCGAGCACCTACCCATGTTCCCCAAGATCTAAGCGAAAAAAAATGGCAAAAAAAAAAAAGCTCTTTAAAAGCAAGAAAATCACAACCTGAGGTTCAACAACGCCAAGGACAAACCGTTGCTAATGAGCACCTGCGTGCATTTAACTTCGCTTCAGTACCTCAAGAATTTATACAGTTAGCTCCATACGCACATTTTTTCATGCGTGATGGGTCGACCATTCAGTGCCCGATACTGGTAAATGTCACTAGCAATGATTTGCCTATATATGTGGGGTATGAAGACGTTTACGATTTCATCAGCTTCGAAGAAATCGAGGCAAACTATATCCTCGTATACCTCAAGTGATAACTCCAGCCTTATTTTAGTATTTTAAATATATATGTAGAGTTGTAAGGTGTTTTATCCTTGTAATATTTTTTATTGTAGTTTTTTGACGGAATATTGTGAACTTCAAGGCATGGTGTAAAATTCGGTTTCATATCTCCGGCCATTGTTTCAAGTGCTGCAAGAGACTTGCAGAGTGATTATAGAGAGCGTGCCACATCAGTCCTCCACCTATTAGCTGAAGCACCGAGGGGAAAATTATTCTTCCTGCCATACAACGTTAGAGAACATTGGATGTTGGGACTTATTTCGCCATGGGAGGACCAAATATTTTGGTTTGACCCCCTCGGACACCCACCACGTGAGGATTTCGTATCAATCACAAGATTGTAAGTATTAATATTGTCTTATAAAATTAATTGTTTTTAGTCTCACATAATTGTATCGTGTATTAATTTATTTATTATTTAAACATGATACATTATTAGGGCGCTTAACGATTGGAAGCTTTAAGCGGGAACCGGTGTCACAAACCGACCGAACGGAACGTTATATTCTAAACGTAAGTATCCAAGACAACAAGAAAACATAGAATGTGGTTTTTTTATTTTACGTTTCATGCGAGATATAATTACAAGCAGTATACAAGCCTTAGAAAGAAAAGATTTTTATATAGATACGGATATACATGAAGTTAGATTATGGTGGATACAATTTGTAAATAGGTTTGTGCTTTTTAGATAGGTACATATCATAGTAGATTAACAAAGTGCTCAAAATAGCTCAAATGTAAAATGATCTTGTAAATACAATGTAATTTTTAATATACAACAATTATTGTATATAATTAGGGCCTTCATGTAATGGATAACACACGGGATTGGCCATCCTGTGGGAAATAGAAATTATGGGAGACTTTTTTTTGAAAAATACTAAATTTTCACGACGGTTTTTGGTGAAAACCGTCGTAGAAAATAAGCACTCCCACCGATCTCCCGCGTCAATTATTCTATTACACGACGGTAAAAAACCGTCGTGAAAACTCGGTCTTGTTCCACGATGGTTTTTTTAACCGTCGTGAAATTTTTCCACGACGATTTATAACCGTCGTGGAATCCACATTTTGTAGTAGTGATGAGTCACATTTTCTCCCTTTTCAACTTTGATTGTAGGCATATTATTATCTGGGCATTTTAGAAAAAGAAACGTTTTCAGATCTAGGGCACGTCTAATAAGAATTAGTCGAATTAATCCTCTCTGAGTTGTCTTCATAGGTTAATAAAATGGGACCAATTGATACTCCTTGGCGCAAAATTAGTCAAGGCTCTAGCCATGCAGTACTTTTTTTTTTGTGGGTATGTATATATGTAAGCATTTTTATGTCGTGTACTTCATTGCAAGGAAATCCAGCTGGGTATATAATTGTATGAAAGACGATTCAGTTTATGCCCTAGCTAGTAGCACCGGTACCTGTATCAGATATTTCTTCAAAAATCACACCAAGCCACACAAGCCCTTGCATTTATATAATATGGATATACACACATGGCGTTTTATTTGTTAGGACATACAGGCTAGCACATGTACATATATATAACAGGCATATAGCTATATATAATCAGATCATACATACATATATATATATATATATATGTATGTAAATACCCACAACTTGTTATTCAACTAGGTATTATATTAACTGACCATTTTAAGGTTTGACCATGGTGACCAAAGCATAACATGTTGGTGTAATATACCCGTATAGCTAGCCCACATGTTGACCTTTTCACTTTATTACAAGCCACACATATTACACAAGTACAAACATACACACAGAGACAACAAACAGTACTAGATATATATGGTTCATGAGATGATCTCGAGAAGTACTTCACCATGGGGAATAACTTAATTCCGTGGTATGATCTTCTTACAATTTGACGCATCAGCAGTACAATAATAGTAGTGTTTACTGTCCCCTGAACTGACGTGTTCAGGATCCTGGTTATCTCCCGTTCGCTTAGAACAAGCAGACGGCGGCCGCCGTGGACGATGGCGGCGGCACCAGACGGTTTTGGATCATCCGGAACGACGATCACCTTTGGTTTGGCCTCGGCTTGTTGAAGGCATGCCACAACCATGAAAAGTGCAACAAATATTACGAGTAAGGTTCTCATGATGATGTTGAACATACCCTGAAAATTAAGAGAATTTCACTAGTTAAAATTAGTATATTAACCTAGGTATAATATCGTTTGTAATATTGCGAAAGAAAATATACTTGTATACTCATTAATCAATGATCAAAGTTACCATTAGCAATTATATATATATATATATATAGATATATATATAAAAAGGCATATATATAGAATCAAGCTGTAAATAGAGAGAGAAAAATATGGAAATTACCGTAGGTGTGTTGCCCTTTTTCCTTTCCTTTTCTTCTCTCTCTATTTTTTTTTTTTTAATTCCCAATTGCTTTGGATTTGGATTCTAAAGTATTTGTCGATATATGGTATTGTTTAGTTGCAAAATATAAGTTGGGTTGGGCAAAAGCGTGATAAAATGAACTGATTAGTGTTCACTTATAAAACAAATTAGATCACAGCACTCTCAGTTGTAGAACCTTCTCGGGAGGCTGTGATCACCCAAAATGTAATTACGATAAGGCGTGATAATTAACATTTTTTCCCATTAAGTTAATCATGTTTGATTGTTTACTTGTGACTCATATCCCACAATTCCCAATGTACAAGATTGAACAGTAAGTGGGGAAAAAGTGAATAATATTTTTCGTGTATACAATTATTGTAATGCGCATTTTTTTTTTCAATCATGAATTAATGTGAACTATAGATATGGTGGTTAGGCATGGAAATATTACCACGACAGTGTGTAGTAAGTTTACTAACTATAAGTAGGACATGGATACTTAAAGGTTTCCTAATTGACGTCATGCATGCAATGTAGCTGGAAAGTAAATTTCATTAAGGGTAAAATTAATTACATATATATATGTACATATAACACGTGACTATGTGTAACACTCTAAATTTTAAGCTAGGGGTCTAGTTAAGATTATATGAATGTATTTTTATTTTTACTACTTATGGATTTGTTTATTTTTACTTATAAAATTACCATGTGTTTATGGAATGATAGAACTTCATGCAAAGGTATTATATATATATATATACTATAACTATTGTTGCCGTATGTGTTGCTTGAATGAAAGAATTATACATATACATATGTTTATATAATATACAATACACACATATGCATGAATTATTCATATACAACTATAATATCTTTATATGTTGTCTAATATATGATACACAAATAAGTTGTATATTGTATATTGTGAGTTTGTTATCATATAATTGTATATGTATGTTTTATGCAGTAGTTGACTTCCGTATGAAGAAATGAAGATTGATAATCATTATGTTAAATTTGTGTGTGGTAAACAAATTACTAGTAGTTGCCATATTTTATTTTACAGAGGTTTGTGCACAATATTTTGTACTATTGTATAATTGTAGTAGAAAATGACTATTAATATTTTATAATGTATATATGTTTATGTGTTAATGTAAATTATATGAGTGTGTGTAATTGATATAGTTGACTTTTTATTGTGATTGGATTTTATGATAAGATTTCCTATTTTTTTTTATGACAATTAAACTTTGGCAAGTGAAGCAATTTTTTTTTTGGAATCTTATACATGGTAGGTCAAGGTAATATCATTATGTTTACCAATTGAATCATTGACTTTCCTCTTTTTATCTCTTTTTTTACTTCTATGTGGGGGAATAGTTGACTTTTTAATGATAATTGGAATTTACGATAGGTTTCTTATTTTGATAATTGAAATTAGAAAAATGGAGCTAATATTGGAATATGAAATTATCTTTTATTCTTTTATTTATTTATTTATTTATTTTTTTATGACTAGTTGACTTATTTAGAATTCTATTCATAGATAGTGAAGATATTATCATTATATTTTTATAGTTGACTTTTTAATGATAATTGGAATTCATGATAGGTTTCCTATTTTGAGAATTGAAATTAGGCAAATGGAGCTAATATTGAAATCTAAAATTATCTTTTATTCTTTTTTTGGATGACTAGCTGACTTATTTAGAATTTTATTTATGGATAGTCAATATATTATCATTATATTTTTCCTCTACTGAACCATTGACTGTCCTCTAATTTCTCTCTATCTTCATGGATACACTTCATCTTGGCATAATATTTGTAATATATTAATTATTATTTCCTTATCCGATCATTTTCTTATTTCTCACCCAATTGCTCTTTCCTTTTATATCTCTCACAAGTCCTCCCACCCATTTTGCTACACATTTCATCTTCTCCTTTTTCTCTTTCTTTATTTTGTTGCATAGAGCGGGAATGAGAGAAAATAAGAGGGAATGATAGGTGAGCTAGAGGAAAGAAAGAAAGATATTATAGAGAGATGTCTATGTGAGACTTAAGAAATGAGGGGATGAACCGTGAGAGAATAAGGAAGAAACCAAGAAGAGAAAAAGAAAGAAAAGATAAAGAAAACACAATATTTAAGGAGACATATGAATGTATGAAGAAAAGATAGAGAATCATGAAGGTGTTCAATGGCTTTCATCGGATTAGGAAGGATATTTTATGTGATGTGAATAATGAATGAATGATGATGTATAGAACCTAAGATGATCATGACTAAACAGTTTGAGTAAGTATACTCTCCATTGCATCACTTGAACAATAGTATGTTTCAAAGCATGTTTTAAAGTTATGTATGTTGTTATGATGAATATGTTTAAAGATGTTTTTGATGATTTTTCATGAGTATAATGTGAACTCTCTTGTTGTCATGAACCAATCAATGTTATGTATGTTTTCATGGTCAAATCCTTGAGGAAGCATGTTGCAAAATAGGGACCATCTATGAATGAATGTTAAGGGTTCTGACTGCTTGAGATTAACGTTATGCTATGGGCCCAAAAACCTAAAAGTAATGTATATTTATGAAAGTATGTTTCTATGTGGAAATATTGTAGTTTACTTACTAACCATTATGCTTTATAGTTCTTGTGATGTAAGTGAGCTTTTAAGTAAGGATGTAGATGACTGAACAATAATGGTCCAAGGTCCCATGATAAGTTTAAGATACAATATTTATTTTCAAGTATTTCTTTGATGTTATTAGAAACTAAGAATTGTTATTGAGGACATTTAGGGAATTGTCTAGCTTTTGTATAAGTGTTGTAATCTTAATATTTCCGTTGCTAATGATAAGATAATTTTCACATTAAGGTTGAGTTAAGATTTGATTAATTTTCTTATCGTGTCTCTGTTATGCCTGCTGGTGGAAAGTTTGGCTTGTCAAACTGGCCTATCTTCACATGCATAAACGAACGATGCACTGCGCTTCTCTCATTTCTTTCCTCTTGGGGGAGAGGGGGTCGGTACACTGTGGCATATATTTGGTGAAATAGTTAACGCTATGATCATGGAAATATCCCAAAGCAATTTTTCATTTAGAGTGGATGTGGTATTGCCATAATAAAAGCTACCAAGTCGTTAAGATGAATATATAGAGTTTGTTTCAGAAATACATTAGAAATAATAAATTATAACTGTTACAGTATAAAGTTTTCATATATGTTATAGTGAAAAGCGAAAGCTCGCTATACTGTAAACCTCTCACAAGCTATGGTATTTAAGTTTCAATTTCAAATTCCAAAGTTTTTTCCAAACGAACTCATAATAAGTACTTTGTTGATTAGACTCGAATTTTTATAAAATTAATTATTTAATTAAAGGCATGCTTCATACATTGTGTTAATATTTCGTATTGCACTATTTAAGAATAATGCAATGTCTGACAACCATTATAATTTAATATAAAATTCAAACTTAACGTAAAGTAATATATATAATTCTACTGTGATATCTAATACATAAAAATTGTATTGTATACTTTTAATTTATGTATATATTATTTGGTATTTTTATTATAATTAAAACTTTTGAAAACTTTATATTATAACAAATATTTGCTTTTTCTTACAACTGCTAAGAGCGTTATGAACTGATGAGTAAGTGCTAAACGAGGCTTAGAAGACTACACTAAAAAAATGTATAAAATAGTTGAAAGAGACTAATGTCATGGTCGTGGTCTTGGATCAAGTTTCGTTGCTTGGAATGTGTTTTTCACCCCCAGTATGAATTTGTCAAGGTGCAAGATTGAGATTCGAACCAGTAATGTGGTCTGCGGTCCTTTATGAATTAATGATTTGGTGATGGGTCAAAGTTCGTCCTATCTTTGTCATCCATTAAAATTTTCCATTTTACGTTGCCAAGCAGTATATATAGCGATTAACAAAATTAGCAATAACAATTTATTTTTTTTAATCTTTAGATACCACTCCAACATTGGAAAGTATTTAGCTTCTAATAATGAATATAGGTGGATGATGATATATAATGTTAATACATTAATGATTAACCTCTGGTGGGTTTTCCATGAGTTTTTTTCATTAGAATAGTATACTATTATTTTTTTTCGGAAGAGAATCTACTTAAAGTTTCAATTAATATTTTATTTTTTAGCTTTAATGCAGAAGTTATAAGCTCTTAGGATCTGTTTTATTTTTTTTGTTACCTTTCAGCAAGTTTTCTCTATTTACCTTTGTAGTTTTTCATGTTATACATCTGAGTCTCGGTTAGGTGTGACTTGTGAGATTGGTGTGAAGAGGCCAGTGCTTTAATAGGAATGGGTGCCATTTTTGTGGTGATTATTAAGAATTCATACGAAAATGACAGAGACTTGATAAAAAGAGAGGATTAACATTAGGACTATCATTGGGATTTTTTTTTGAAAGGGCTATAATTGAGATTTAATCTCCATATATAATTAATACAAACTGAGAATTAAACTTGAGATAACACATTCATTGTCTGGACACAATATATTTGTCTAGATAAAAATATATCTGTATTTAGCCTTTTTTTTTTTAATTTCCTGACTAAAAAACAAATCCATTGTCCTAAAATCCAAACAACGCACGTGGAGTTTGAATTCCACCCCAACTCGATATATATATAAATATATATATATATATATATCCAAACAAATATTTGTGATGAGAATAATTAGTGCAAAATAATCTAAAAAGACTTACGTATAATGCCGGTGTTCCTTTAACTAAGACAATATAATTCTTTTTTAAAATGTCATTATATGTGTGCTCATCAGTTGCATGACAAAAAAAAAAGAAAAAGAGTTACGCAGATAGATTTATGAATTTGGATATGGACGTATGAAAGTTTTTTTTGGGGTAAAAAACGAAGTATATGGGAAACTATTAGGAAATATTGAATTTGATTCCAGGCTATTGATCATTTGTGTTTTGATATTCATATAGGGAGAGTCCAATTCGAAGCAAGGAATTAAGATTAATGCACTAAAAATTTTTTAATTATTAACTTGATTGCCACTTATTACTAGAATACAACCTATTCTATGCCGAGCTCCCACTCTGGTTCTATACTAGAAATAAAATTAAAAAAAATACACATTTGTTTGGAGGAAAAAAAGTGCAAAGAAATATAAACAATCCTCGACGAGAGGGCTTGATCGTAAAAATGAACTAGGAAAAACCTACGCAAAACAAAAGTAAAAGTAAAAAACGGGGCCAAAAACGAGGATGAACATCAAAAGAGAAATAAGAACAAGAGCTGCGCTTAAGAGTTCCGTCTCATATGTCCGAAAAATAACACCACAACTAGCAGGATTTGGACTATCATTAACGATACCATCAGTGTTCACCTTAATTCAACCTGAAGGCAGAAATTGTAAGAATTTGATAATTCACAAGACTAATCTTGGTTTGCCTTGAATAAGCAAATTGCTTGTCCGTGACTTCAGAATCAAGACAATTAGTTTTTTCATGGAAGCTGAGATGCTGGACAGGAAGACAAATTTTGGTTTGGAACCTTTAAACTTGCAAATTGATGATTTTATTACAGTACACATGTATCACATTTAATTAGGAATATGCTTTAACTTGAATGTGTTACGGGGATCATAATTTGTTATATCTGTCAAGAAGGCAATTACGTTGTGGATGGATTTCCTTCTAAAGCACTTTATCTTAATAATCCATCTTGTTGGTTAAATTAAATATATGTTTACAAGAACTGTGCTTAGAGAAAATTGTGCTGATTAATAAGAAGGCGATGGGCGATTTCTTCCCCTAGGTTTTTGAGTTTATCCCAAGTACTTATTAATTATCTAGATCTAGAAATAGACCCTTAGGTTTTATTTGTAAGCTTGTGAGTTCGTTCTTCGCCTTTGATCATTGCAATATTTCTGGTATTTCGCTTTTTTATTTTTGATAAAACTTATCTGGAGGGCATGGTAGAAGATATATAGATATTTTCGTGAAAAAAATAAAAAAAACCTTACTTAGGCGTTTTTTTATTGCTTTTCTTTTTCCCATGATATTTGTTTGTACTTTTGTTTCGTTCCTTCATAACAAGTACTGGATAATATATATCCATAAATACACACAAAGCCACACATGCTCTTGCATATAATATGAATATATGCAGGGCGTTTTATTTCTTAAATAATTATTCTAAATAACACACCGGCGAGCACATGGTACATATGAAACAAACCTGGCTATATATAAGCCAGTTATACATACATAAAGGCATACATACATATATATACACCCACAACATGTTTTATCATATATATCAACTTCAAATTCAACCATGATGATCAAAGTAGAACATGTTGGTATAATCTAGCTAGTATAGACCCCTCACATATTGGTGCTTTTGATACCATTTTATTACAAGCCACACATATATACACACACAAAAGAACACAAGATACACATTTCATGAGCTTAATATGAAATGATCTCGAGAAGTACTTTCACGAGGCGTATAACTCAAGTCTTATGTGGTTTCGGACACTGTCGAGGATCAGCGGTACAATAGAATATGCGGTTACTGACACCATTGGAGTCGTGATCGGGATCATCAAGCAGACGGCGGCCGTGAGGGACGGTGCCAAACTGTTTCGGATCGTCCGGAAAGATGAACTTATTTGGCTGGGCTTCGGCGGCTTGCTGGAGAAATGCCACAACCAAGAAAGTTGCAACAAACCTTGCAAGTAAGGTCCTCATGATGATGAGGATTTTTCTCAAAGTAAAGATGGCTACAAAACAAACCATGAAATGTTTTGGAGTGTCATTACTGCGTAGAAGTTAGTTTATTATTAGCCTATGATCCTTGTACATACTACTTGATTAATGAATATTAGAATCACTAGTTAGAACCTTACAAAAAAAAAAAAAAAAAATCAGTAGTTAGACTATTATAAGCATAGAGAAGTTAAAATATTTAGCGAGAGAGAGAGAGAGAGCGCTACCTCAGGTGCTTTTTTGCCTTTTTTTTCTTTTTAGTTGCAATGAATTGGAACCGATTTTGAAGTATTTGGCTTTATATAGTGGGTTAATATCGGACCTATTGCAAGATGTAAGTTGGACCAAAGCGTGACATACTAAACTGCACAACGTTCACTAATAAAACAAACAAACAAAACATTAGAAATGGTAAAAAAATGTCTTTTTTTCAAAACTAATTGTAGTAAATAACAAATTTTAAAAATAGTAAGTGTTAAGTTTAAGGTGTAAATAATTTATTTATCCTGTTGTTTATAGTGTAAATAATTCTTATTTACGTAATAAATGGATTTATGGTTCAAATAATATATTTACTCTCTTATTTATAATGTAAATATTTTTTATTTAAATCGTAAATAAATTATTTATACTGTAAATTTGATATTTACTACGAATATTTTTAAAACCTAATATTTACTTTAAAAGGTTTCAAAAATTTAATATTTTCCTCAGTCTCTCATAAATCAAGAGGCCTATATTTACCTTTTTTAAAATAATATTGAATTTTGGTTTATTTAA
The DNA here is from genome assembly GCA_946598075.1 of Artocarpus hirsutus. NCBI lineage: Eukaryota > Viridiplantae > Streptophyta > Magnoliopsida > Rosales > Moraceae > Artocarpus > Artocarpus hirsutus. Next base: position 11,334 of record CAMOHE010044628.1, read on the forward strand.
AAACTACACCTTTAGTTTTTATCTTATCAAATGTATGTCTTCAAATTAGATTTAATATGTAATGTATATCTTATCTCATTCATCAATTGATTTTAACCTTTTAAATTACTAAACTATTATTAAGAAGAAGGTAAAAAAACTAAAACGTTCAAAAATTAAGAAAATAAACACCATGAATTAAAAAAAAAAAAAGAAAAACCATACTCACGCCAGATGTCCTAATATCAATACAAAAACGACTGTATCGGCCACCCCATCGAGCCTCTCGAGGAGTACTCCACCTGACGGTCACCACCTTGGCAGAGTGCCACCGCCTTGCCCGCCAGTTTCAATCTGGTGATGATTGAATATATGAGTTAAAAGAGCGAGCGACTAGTTGTAGTGTTCACAAGCTTGAGATCTACAATTGAATGTGTAAGAAATGCAAATTTTTAGCATTTTTTGTTTAATGTTTTTTCATGAGTAGATCATGATGGAAATTATTTTGGAGAATACGTCTTACACAAGTCCGATTGAAACACTAAACATGCTATGCATTCAAGTATCATATCTAGCCTATGTTAATTCATTGGAATGGTTCAAATTCGGAAAGGAATTACCTTTTGGTAGGACTACTGTCAACAACAGTGGTTGGCGAGGGTTGTTGTAAGATTTTATTTTTCTTTTTGATTTGAGGGTATTTTAGATACTTTTTGAAGTTAAAATTTGATTTATTACATGTTAAATCTTATTTGAAGATATACAATTTGATGAGATTAAAAATAGTAATAACTTTTAAATAAACTGAAAATAAATATATATATATATAAAGGTATATACATATATATTTTCTGTAAAACAAATTAACCATTGGTGGTTGGACTTTCAAAGCTGGTTGTGGCAATGTAATTATTATAAAGCGTGATAATTAACGTTTTTCCATTAAGTGATGTTGCACTCTTTAATTGTGGATCATATTCCATAATTCCATATTCGACAAGGTTGAATGGTAAGTCGGAAAAAGTGATAATATTTTTCGTATAGGTAATTATTGTAATGCCTATTTTCTTTATCTCCTTCATAGTTAGGTTTTACTAATTAGCTAGGACATGACATACTTAAAGGTTCCTAATTAACGTCATGCATGCAATATAGCCTGTAAATAATTTCATTAACAGCAATACTAATCACATCTATATAACACCATATATATACAAATATATATATATATATATATATAGGATATAATTAGCACATATATGGTGAAATTGTTAGTCCTCAAATATATATATATATATATATATATGTGTGTGTATTTTTGGTTTATCTAAATAATATACCTTTGGTTTTTTTTATCTCATTGAATTTATACTTTTCTATTAGATTTAATATATAAATTTATATCTTTTTATGATCAATCTTCAATTTGACTTAATAAATTACCCAAAATACCCTCAAATTAAAGAGTAAGAGAACTTTTAAAACTTAATAAAAACTTTATACTAAGGTTTTTTTACTTCAAAAATGTAAAGAATACTATTAAAAATAGGTGTTTTGTTTGTTTTTCTTTTTTCTTTTTAAGTTTTAATTCTTTTTTTCTTTTACTTAAGGATAATTTGATTATTTTAAAGGTAAAAATTAACTATTGACCAAAATAAAATATATGTTTATATATTAAACCTAATCTAAAGGTTTGCTTTTGATGAGATCAAAAACCAAAAGTATAATTTTTGAATTAACCTAAAACAAAGACCATAAAAAGATAAATATCCCATATATATATCATGGAAATATTGCAAAATTATCTTTGGTCAAGGGTGGATACGAACTTGCCATAACAAAAACTACACTAGTCATTTTTAAGAATACTATAGATACATGAGCTGATCAAAAATTTTTGTGAGAAACATATTTTTATGATTTGTTCTTTAGCATCACGTTTTTATGGGATTAATTATTTGGGGATAAAAAGAGCAAAGCAATAAACAATCCTCGAAGAGAGGGCTTGATCACACAAATGAACTAGGGAAAACATAAGCGAAAACAAAAAGAAGTAAAAAGGTGGCCAAACGTGAATGAACCTCAAGAGAAGCAAGATCTACACCTAATTACACCATGGAGTTCCGCCTTACAAGCCTTATACTCAATGGGATTAAAAAATAGCTTAGCAAATATGTCTATATGTACGAAAAATATTACCAAACTAGCAGGATTAGGACTTTCATTAACGCTACCATTAATGTTCACCTTAATCCAACTTAAAAGAGACAAATTCTGGTGGAATTAGACAATTTGCCTACTTTTCTTAGTTTACTTTGAACATTATGCTAATTGCTTGTCTGTGACTCTGGAATCAAGAACATTGGCAATTTTCTCACGAAAGCAGATGCTCGACAAGTAGACAGAATTTTGATCCTTTAAACTTTCAAAGATAATCTTATGGCATTTATCCATAAGTACATAATATGCCTTAAAACTTGAATGTTATGGTGATCATAATTTCGTATATCTATCAAAAAGGTGATTATTTTGCGGATAATTAAGTTGTTTTCTAAAGCATTTAATCTTATTGATATCCTTCTAGTTGGTTTAATTGAATAGATGCTTACAAGGATTGTGATTGGAAAAAATTGCTTTGATTAAA
>CAMOHE010044629.1:10544-25926 GCA_946598075.1 Artocarpus hirsutus
CAGAGATTAAAACTTGCTAACCGTCATCGTTGCCGAACTGAAGTCTTGAGCTTTGATGGTAGCATTCTTCGGTATGTTTTCATCCCTATCTGTCTTGGCTAATTCCTACTCAGTATTGGCTTCTGGCCATTGTTGTACAAACTCATGTTTTCGAGATGTATGAACATAATTTATGGTTTTCAGGTCATATGCATTAACTCCTGTCTATGAGGCTGCCACAAGGCCAATAGAAGAAGCCCCCTTATTGAGCACAGCAAAAACTGAGCAAGAAGAAGCTGAGAGCAGAGAAGTTGTCCTTCCTGGTGTTAATCTTCTTTTTGATGGCTCTGAGTTGCGCCCTTTCGACATTGGTGCTTGCCTGCAGGCTCGTCAACCAGTGTCATTAATAGCAGACGCAGCAGCTTCCTCTGCAGCAGCAGCTGCTGCTATTAAATAGGAAATTGTGCTATTTCTTGCTTGGATAGAGTGAAGAGAATAACTGAAAAATTGTCACCCATGTCCTTGTTTTGCTTTTGTTATAATTGAGGTTGGCAGCTTGGAGTGGCTTAAAACTCAAGAGTAGCTCCAAGGTAAAAAAATAATATGTTTTTTCCTCACATTTTCATGTGTTTTTGGTTCTTATTTCACTGCTTTTGGCTACTTTAAACCTGTTGCATGCGTCAGGTTCTGCCCTTAAAAAGCTTACTTGCTCATGTTAATGCAGGTCGGCGTTTTTGATACATGCCTTTACCAAATCACGGTTACTCAAGGTTTGACATGCATTGGAAGGAGAATCAAGTAGTTTGATCTGATCTATCCAAATTCAGGAGGGTTAAAGCGTCAATTTGTTGTTGCCTCACAAGTAAACAGAATTTTGTTTCTAATTCTCTCTGTCCCTCGTGTTTTCTTTTTTGTCTTTTGATTGGCAAGGGGTTGTTGAAAAATTATGCTGTTTTACTGTAGTGGTGTTTGTGTATGAATTCAATGTTTAGGCAAAGGAGCATTAAGAGAAAAAAATAAGACCAGTGAATTTTTATTTTTATTTTTTTTAAACGTAAACCTCCTTTTCACTTTTTAAAATTACACTATTTGAATATTTTCTTTTTTTATTTTTTATTTTATCGGTAGAGTATATGAAAAAAATGTCGGCATGAAGATGAGGTGAAAAATAAATAAAGACTTGGGAATTCTCTCTTTGTGGGTCTTCTTTTGGTTGGTGGATATATATGTCGTTGCCTGAAATGATCAAATTTCGCAGAGGACAAATGGGAATGCATCTCTTGTTTAAAAGAAAAAAGAAAGAAAGAAAGAATTATAGGACTGGCAATTCGGGTCAATGGGTCGGGTTCATGTCGGGTTGAGCTTTATTTAAACAGCCAACACGCTAACCCGAACCCGACCCGTGATCCAACAGGTCAAAAAAGCCCAACCTGAACACGACCTGATATGTAGATGGGTTGACCCGACCCGACCCGTGCAACCCGCCAGTATATTACTTTGTGCATGTTCTTGTTGACATTATACACTGACCCGCTAAACCCAATAGACCCGCAACACGATAGACCCAACAATAAGCCTACAAAATAAATAATAACCCAACAAAATAAAACCATTAAAAAAGTTAATAAAACTTTGCATTAGTTTAACAAAAACAAATATGTTAGAAATTAGAATCATGTCAAGTTGGATATACAACAAATGTGAGACTAATTTGACACATTAAAATTAATTTTAGGTTATATGGGTTGCATTAAGGTCACATGAGTTTAATTTGAGTTACACGGGTTGATTAACAAATTTCAGGTCAATTTTTGGATAAACATAATTTCGACACATTTTTGGCGGGTTATTTCGGGTTGATTTCGTGTTGATTCGAGTCGACCCGAACCCAACCCGTTTTTTGTGCGGGTCAGACGAGTTCGACCCAATTTCAATCCGAGGCCTATTTTCCCAACCCTAACCTGCATTTTTTGTGTTGAGTTCGTGTCGTGACCTAAATTACCGGCCCTAAGAAAGAAAGAAAGAAAAAAAGCGACACCTCGTTTCTAGTTAAATAACAGAAACGAATTGTGTAGACGACACAACGATTTCTAAATTTGTAGACGACAAACGAGTGGGTTCTCAATTGAAAAAAGACACGTCGTTTTTTGGTGTATGACAACAAGCTAATTATGAAAACGACATGAAAATTTGGGAGAAAATGGCTAGCTGAAGGTGCACTTTTCAAACAAAACGACAATTTATTAAACTGAGAAACGACGGTTCATTTGAAAGCGCAGGTTGTAATGCTACAGACGTGTCGGTATAACCTCAACCGCTCGGTGACATCAAACTTGTAAACTGAAAAGACTTAATTCCAAAGCCGAATGCATCATAAACTTCTAAATTATTAAGAATTAAGCTTCAATAGTTATTTTAATCTTCACTTGGTACTTTGTTTTTTACACGTTGAGTTACAATTTTCTGTTAAAATAGCAAGTTTTACGCATGAAAAAACTTACCAGTTTTTTAAAGCAAAACATGTAAACAAATCTCGTAATCAAAATCATCAGTTAAAAGCTCTTAGTTATTAGACATTAACCGTTAATAATTTTAAAATAAATAATATATGTTGTGAAGATTAAAAATTTAAAATGCAAAAGTCAATAATTTAAAATATAACCGTGCAATTTACTCTTCCAACGACGAAAACGAGAAGAAAAAACGCTTTTGTTTTTTTGGTTTTTTGGCTCAGAGAAAAGGATTGCTCAGATAAATCCAACATCTGACTCATATGAGATATGATCCGCAACGGTGCTGAGATACCGTCGTTGGAGGATGGATAGATAGTTTTGACAGAAGAAGTCAGAAAAGGAAAACACGTGTCGACGCACGGCAAGAACGCGAGATCGAGCCTGGGACTCCGTCATGTTCGTTCCCCCTGCTTCTTCTATGCCGCTCTCTCTCGGAGCCAGAAAATAGAAATCGTCCAAATTACACCACCCTCTCTCTCTCTTACTTTCACTCCCTCCCATCTACCTCATTACTCCATTACACAGCGAATTTTCTCTCTTTCCTTTCTTTCTTCTCATCGCTCTTTGCTCCGAGCTGCGATCGGAGATGCTCCGAGCTCCGCATTTCCTTGAACCCAGCGCCACTAAGTTCCCTTTCCACTCACCGGCTTTCTCAACCCACACTGCTGCTACTGCTGCAGCTGCTGGTGCTCCTTCATGTACGGCCTCCTCCGTCATGTACGCGTTTCGGAATTCTCTCTGTTACTCTTGGATTTCGATTTCGGAGTTTTGACGAATTGAATATGTTTTGCTTTTACTGATACCTCGTGTTAATAAATTTTTCAGATTGAAGTTGAGCAGACAAGCATTGGCTTGTTGTAATCGTCAAGATTGGTTCGGAAAAGTACCCTTTTTTTTTTTTAATTTTTAGATGAAGCCATGAATTTCGGTTTTTGTTTTCCATTTTTGCTATTTTATTTAAGGATATGGCTCGAATTTGGATAGTCAGGGGATCGTGTCAAGCATGGGATTATGGCTAATGCTTATGGTCTTAGCAGCGCTCAGGAAGATGCAATTGAGGTACTTTACGTATGGAAGAAAACAAATATAAATCTGTTGAGATATTTGTTAGTATAAAAATTTCAAATTGAAGTGTTTTTCTATTTTTTTTCTTTTTAATGAAAAAAATGCACGTTAATATATGATCATCATTTGCAATTCTAGGAGGAAGCTTCTCAAGTGTCGGAGGCCAGCCCATCATGCACAACTTTTCCAGGTCAGGCATTTTCATTGGGTGTAGCAGAAGTTGATAGCGGCATCAATTTTGCTATCTTTTCGCAACACGCAACTGCGGTCACTCTTTGTTTATCACTTCCTGAGAGATAACACACACTGATTATTCTCTTACTTGATTGACATCTGATCGGGGAAGGGATTATGCTTGTGTTTCTGTACTTGGGAAAGAACAATGTAGTTCTACTCTTCTTCTGTTAATATAACATTCTTGCTGAACTTGCTGTACACGGCTACATGCTTTATGCTATAACCTTTTCTTTTTTGGTTATTTTGTTTTTGTACTTTATGCCTTAAAGCTGATTTCTTACGGAAGCACTTTGGCAGGGCGGATGGTGGAATGGAGCGGTTTGCTTTGGATCCTCAGGTGAATAAAACAGGAGACATCTGGCACATTTGTATAAAGGTAGACTTTTTTCCAGTCGTTAAAAATAGAAAATATTTCTTTATGCTCACTTTGGTATTCCTCATTTTACCTTGTACTGCGCATATCAAGAGGCTCCAGTCTTTAGCTCCTTTCATGAGTTGACTTGGTTGATATGAGATAGATATGTAAATGTTAGTAATGTAATACAGAATATCAGTGTTGAAGTAGCTCTTTGGATTGGATTAAATTGGATTGTTCTGCTGTAATGCGTTTGTTTTAGTTTCTGTTTCCTTTCTGGCGACAAAGGACTGCTTGTCCTATATTTTGGACTGTTTTTTCTCCTCATCTAGATGTCACAATATTGATACTACTTCTGTACAGGATTTACCTCGGAGTAATGTTCACTACGGTTATTGCGTTGATGGTCCACAAGGTTGGCATCAAGGTCATCGTTTTGACAGTAGCATTGTGCTTATAGATCCTTATGCAAAGCTAGTTGATGGTCGCAGATACTTTGGAGATACCAGCAAAAAGTTTTCTAAATTTCTTGGAACCTATGATTTTGATAGCTTACCTTTTGACTGGGGAGAGAACTACAAGTTTCCAAATGTACCTGACGTATCAAATTTCCTCAGTGGCTGCTGTGTGTAGATAGTTTTTTTTTTTTAATTTTATTTTTTATGAATTTGTTCAATCAACTTGGAAATATGACCATGACTCTATCTCCCTCTTCTTTTTTTCACCAATCATCTTACCAATTCAATTTACATCTCTGAATATCTAAATAACCGTTCCATGAACTAATGGCTGATAGGAAGTCATTGTAATTTACTTATCATTACAGATCTTTCTCTGTGCATCATTGTCATTTAATTGAAAGTTTGCTATTACATCTAGTTTTTAATTAGATGTCTGGACGATCTCTTTTACATAATTGCATATTTACTGCTGTTTTTGCTGAAAGATCTTGTTATCTATGAAATGAACGTACGTGCATTTACAGCTGAAGAATCTAGTGAGTTGGATCCAGACATGCGTGGCAGCTACCTTGGTGTGATTGAGAAGGTATCTCTATTGTATTAAACTTGAAGGCCATTCTGTGTGCTTGTGGTGAACTTTTGTCCGAGTAGTGGAATATTGGAAATGTGCTGGAGTTAATGTATAGTATGTATTGCATCTAGTGTCTTCTCAAGCAAGATGAGGATTTTTTCACTTATTATTTTCTGGGCATGGGGGTGGGCGTATGCTTCCAGTATGATTTTTTTCCCAGTAAAAAAGCTCATAAAAGACAGAACTACTATTACTCTAACTTTGAGGCATCGACCTCACAGATCTTTGTTCTCTGAGCAGTGGTTGAAAACAATTTCTCTGACCTCTTCTTATTTTCTTTTAACTATAATTTAAAGATTCCACATCTTCTGGAGCTTGGTGTCAATGCAGTAGAGTTGCTGCCTGTTTTTGAATTCGATGAGCTGGAGTTTCAAAGGCGCCCAAATCCTAGAGATCACATGGTAATTAACAGTTTTTACCTTTTCCATTTTTTTGTTCATCCATGTATACGTCAGAGTTTTTCTCTTATATTTTCTGATATTGCAATTTAAGCTTCAGCTATATGTCTACAATATTTTTAATGGTAAGATATTCACGTTGTAGTGTGTGTTTACACATAGACATAAATTGGATGTGGTTGCTCATAGACAACTTAGTTTATGTTAGTAGCCGTCAAAAGATATTTAAAATTCAGTAATTGATAAGAGGGCAAAATAACTATATAACTATATTAATACATGACTTTGTTCATTTGAGTCATTGTCACTCTGAGTAACAGGCAGCATTGCCCATATGTTATGATATTATTGCTAGAGCTTTCCATCTGCGATATTTTTTTTGCTTATTTATTCAAACTATTCTTCCATTTGTTTCTCGCTCATCTTACTATCCCTGATCATTATCTCTTGTCATGATTTAATTGCCGATATTTGCCTTTGGATTTTCTTGTTTTTCAAGATTAATACATGGGGGTACTCGACAATAAACTTTTTTGCTCCTACCAGTCGCTATGCTAGTTCTGGTGGATGTCCCCTTAAATCATCCCAAGAATTTAAAGAAATGGTTAAAGCCTTGCATGGTGCTGGAATAGAGGTAACTGTGTCTTTCACTTTTATAAATAATGATTCTTTCATGTTGGTTTTTCTCTTCTTGTTTTTTGTATTGAGAGTCTGAAATTTTTTTTTTTGGTAACGAGCTGAATATCTTTCTTTCGACTGGTCATTTTGGATGTTGTCTACAACCACACCAATGAGGCTGATGATGCCTATCCTTATACAACCTCATTTCGTGGCATAGACAATAAGGTGATGTATTATTTCCCGGCCTGTAACTTCTTGTATACAATTTTGCTCCTTTTGTTGAAGAAGTTAAACCATCGCAGTTCTCAGCCTCTAGAATCAACGTGCTCGTCATTTTACTTGGTTCATGTTTGTAACTTAAGTTCCTGACGGATGCATCAGTGATGTCTTGAGAATGGGCTGTATGTTTGCAATATTTGTGAATGTGAATTGATTTTGCAACGAATGCATCGGTGAATGCGGTGTTTATTTGCTATTATATGTGTTTTGGTTTTTTGTTTTGATTATTATGTACCGAGGAGGACCCATTGTCCACCTCTTTGATGCACTTTTTACATCAATGAAATCAGTTGTTTCTTAGCCAAAATAAAAAATAAAAATAAAAACTCAAGTTCTTAATTTTACTATTTTATACAATCACCTTAGACAAAAATGATTCCAAAACTCCTAAGAGTCACCTTACAACCTGAAGATGAGCATGAATTGGATTTTTTTTTTTTTTTTTTTTGGTGTACTTCTGTTTGAAGTTACTGTGTTACTAACATAATTTTTTCCACTTTTGTAGGCGCCTAGGCCGATGTTCTAATCTTTTTGTCAAACATCCAAGTTCCATCTAGTTTACCTTCGTAACATTTTTTTGGGGTCAATAAATGTTGCTCATCTTAAATTTAAATCTGGTGGAGTGGCTAGCATTTGTACGCCATGTGTAGCACTCTATCAGAGATGTGCGTATGTGTGTCTGCTTGTGTGCTTGCATGTGTATTTGTGTACTTTTCATGTATTCATTATGAATTGTACATTTGTAGATTTATTACATGCTGGACCAAGAGAACAAGTTGCTGAACTTCCCTGGCTGTGGTAATTCAGATCTTTCCCGATTGCCATACTTTCCTATTTCTTTCCTTTAAGTCTTATGTGCAGATTTATCTCAAATTTAGTTAACTTTAAATCTCCTTTTCTTATAAAATTTCGTCTTCAGTCAAGAATTGGATATATATTATTTAGATTTTTTTGTCTGTTTATAATAGACATAATGATACCTACCTTTTATTTTTCTTCCAAGCACCTGGTACGTATTTTAAAATAGTTTCACCCATGCTAGAAACTTTGGAATGCCAGTTAAGAATTTGATAGGGAGAATGTGAATGTGAATAAAGCGACATCACTATGGGCTTCTTACTTGAAAAATAAAACTCAGCTTTAGGTATTGGAAATTTCATTCGGTTTTGTTGTTTGTATAGAGGCTAAGAAGCTAAACTTTCTCTCACGTTGTAGCCCAACGCATTTCCTTCTGCTTGGTACCATGAGAAAGGGAGCAAAAGTTATAACATTTCATAAAGCAAGAGGGCTGACATTCAGAGAGTAATTTATGTGATTTATCTTCCATCTTTTGCTCTAACTATAGACTTCATAATTGCCAGAAAAACTATGTAACTTGTGTTTTCAAATTGATAGGATCGCAAAGTAGGATCAAATCTCGCATGGCTATTGTGTCCAAACTAAAATAGTCATTATGTGCTTCTTCCTCAGCACATCTGATTGTTTCAAACATTTAAAATTCTACGCATCATCTGTGGTGTCCAGGGAACACATTAAACTGTAATCATCCCGTGTTACTGGAGCTTATACTGGACAGCTTAAGACACTGGTATGGACTCCAATTTTCACCAAGCATTTTATACGATGAGCTTCATATGAATGGGATTTGATGAATAATGTGCTATATGTACCTTGATGCTACTTGAAATAATCAGCATCATTTCTTCCAGATTTAAGAGCCTTTTATTTAATTTTTTTTAATGGTTTTTTTTGTTTTAGCACTTGTCAATTTGTCAACTCAAGCAACTGGGATTGACTGATATTCTGCTTGATTATTGGATTCAATTTGACCTAATCACTCGTGCTTGCATGAGTATTGGACCCAACCTGACCCACTGTATGCTGATCATAACTTGAACGGGGTCATTTTGACTTGATTAGATGGAAATATGAGCATCCAGATTATTCGAGGGAGCAAAATAGTCAATGTCATAAAGCTAATGTCCCTGTACTTTAGAATGAACATGTGGTGTCCTTTCATTGCATAAGTCTGTACTGAGCTTCATCATCTTTTATGATGTTAATATGTAGGGTAGTTGAGTATCATGTGGATATATTTCAATTTGACCTTGCTAGTGTTCTCTGTCGGGGAACAGATGGTACTCCACTTAACGCACCCCAGCTTATTAAGGTAAGTTATATGTCTGTTTGTGTATGATAATAGGAACCAAAAAATGGTGTTAAATGTTCGGTCCACACATGCGCACATGCTTGTAGCCTATACTATTCATATGATTCAAATTAATACATGGACGGGACCTTTATAGTGTAACTGCCTTTTTTCTTCCTGAGTTAAGATTGTAACTGCCTTTAGGGTAGTGATAATTTATCTTTTATTGAATCAGGCTATTGCTAAAGATGCTATCCTATCGAGATGTAAAATTTATTGCAGAACCTTGGGATTGCGGAGGCCTTTATCTTGTTGGAAGTTTTTCAAACTGGGACAGGTAATAATTTCACAAGTTGCATTTATGAACTTTATATAGAACTTTACAATCTCCATAGCCTAAGTTGATAAATCTCTTATTTTATTTTCAGAAGAAATTATTAGTTGCTTTGGATGAAGGAATGAACTTCCTTGTCATCTTTACTGCTCTTTATTTTGAGTTTTTTTTTTTCCTTTCCTTTTTTTCCCTCACATTCTTGGCATTGACCTCTCTCCCTGAAATCTACTACATATAATAAAGTGTCAGAAGCTTTCATTAATTGTGGTTACCTACACCATAAAATAGTGCAAAAGCATGAAATGCTGTACCTTTGTTGAGTTGGCTTGCTAAGGCGATCAGAAAAGTCAGACTCCTTTAATAACAATGGTCGACCCTTGGTGTAACAACATTTCTTAATTTTTCCTTCGACAGTCTTATTTCTCTTCATGTCGTGCATCTGCATTTGATGACAGAAATCATTTAATTCAGTCATCTCAAATGTCGTAAATTTCTGTACTGCAGGTGGGCTGAATGGAATGGGAAATTCCGTGATGATATGAGAAGATTTATAAAGGTAATTTATGGCCTGCATTTTTCTTTTATCATGATATCTAAACTGCTTTTATTTTGTCTTTTATTCTTGAAAAGGTTGAATGTTCTTTTCATAATTAAATTTAAAATACTTTTATTTTTTATCCTTTATTCTTGAAAAGTTAAATGTTATTTTTTATTATAAAATTTCAAAACCATTTTGCTGGATCTATTCTTGTTTTATGGCAGAAGGACGGAATTATCAGTTAGGTAGTGCTCTTCATGTTTCTTAACCTTCCATCTGAACTTTTCTAATATACAGCTACCGCGGCATGAAGGGAAGTTTTGCAACTCGTAGTGCCGGGTCTTCTGATCTTTACAAAGTAAGCATTTATAGCAGTGTTGTTGTGTCGTGAGATCCATGATAATATATAAGTCGCTATATGCTTATCTTGGTATCAGCTGTACCTAAATGCATTTTTCTCTAAAGCAGCTTAAATTATTTGTGAATTCTTCAGGTAAACAAGCGCAAACCTTACCACTGTTAATTTTGTGATTGCTCATGATGGTTTCAGGCTATATGATCTTGTCTCATATAACTTCAAGGTACCTGAAAGTCGTACGTCGATTTGTTTGCTTTCTGTCCTCTGTGCAGTTTGTCCTTTAATTGTTGATTTTGTAGCACAATGAGGCCAACGGAGAAGGTGGTAATGATGGAAGCAATGATGATTTCAGCTGGAATTGTGGTTATGAAGGTACGTTCAGATTTCATGTCTGTTTCTAGAAGTTTATATTTACTATTCAAATTTTTTAATGCCTGCATCTCTGAATACGCATGTGAGTTATATTCTCGTCTACATCTTTCAACAGGAGATGCCAATGATAACTCCATCAAAGCCCTACGTTCACGGCAAACGAAAAATTTTCATCTGGCCTTGATGATCTCTCAGGTAAATGGTGTTGAAATTTTTACTTTCAAGGCCTGATGAAAAGAAAATGAAAACCTTGACTTTCAACTCTGTTTACATGACAGTCAGATTCACTCATTGTTAAACTGTACACGTGTTGTCCTATCCTTGGATTTCTTGGTTATTGCTAAGATAATTATTAACCTTTACTCTTTTACAGATGGTACAAAGATCAACTATATTTCACTTTTTCTATAATTCCACTTCTTGCTCGGTGGAACATAGCCCACTGGGTGTTAAGTGACTGATGATAACATCATTGATATTTCACGGACGCTGCTAAACTAACTTTCCTCACTGATGTTATTTGTGAGTGGATATAATAGGGAACACCAATGATGCTGATGGGGGATGAATATGCACATACTCGCTATGGAAATAACAACAGCTATGGTCATGATACTGCTCTCAACCATTTCCAGTGGGGACTGGTATGTTTTTGTTTCCCGCCCCTACTTTCTGCCAATTTTGATCCAGATTGTACTGTATTAATCTGATAATCATTTTTGTAAGGCAGTTAGAGGAACGGAGGAGTAATCACTTCAGGGTCTTCCGGGAGGCGATAACATTTCGACGAACACGTCATGTGTTCAGTCGTGTCACGTTTCTGAGCAAAGTAATTTCCTTTTCGCCTTACTTCTTTTATCTTTATGATCATGTCACAAGTTAATCTTAGCATTGAGCATTCAGTTTTTGAAAGACTCACGGAACACCTCATTTATGCAGAATGACGTGAAATGGCATGAAGACAACTGGGACAACCATGACAGCAAATTTCTTGCATTCACGTTAGATATTATACCCGTTGCTCATGTTAAACTAGCTAGTTTCTTTTTTTTTTTCCTGAATGAGTGTATGATCATGCAAGAAGTACTCGACTGAAAAAAAAAAACTGACACGTGTGATTTTGAGAATTGTATGCATTTGATGGATTAGAAACACTTTAAGTGGAAGTATTTGTTTCACAGACTCCATGACAGTAGTGGGGAAGACGTTTATTTGGCGTTCAACGCTCATGAGTTCTTTGTAAAGGTCTCTATACCTCCACCGCCAGCAAAGAGGAGACGGTTTCGCGTGGTTAGTTTTTTTTTACCACTAGTATTAATCCTATTGTTTAACTCATGGTTAATTCTTTCAATTTACCCTCCTTTTTGCGCACATTGTGACCAAAACGAATTTTCAAAGAAGTTTGATTTCATATTGGCTAAAATGGTAAATACGTTTTAATCTGCAGTCTAGAAGTCGTGTTGCAACTTTTTCTCTCTATCTGCTTTTCTTTAAAAAAAAAAAAAAAAAAAAATCTTAAACCCTTTTACTTCAATTAATTATTGTGAGTCTCAAACTAACTGCAGAGGAAAAAAAAAAAAGGCTTCGATGCAGGTGGGCACTAATCTGGAGTCCCCAAATGACTTTGTCATGGGAGGAGTACCTGGCATTGGAAACACCTATAACGGGGGGGCTCCCTACTTCTTGATTCTTCTAGAAGCCAAAATATAACACGAGTTTCAGAAGCTGCTTCTTGAAATTAATACTAAAGTTGACTTGCATATTTATATATGTCGTATAAGGTAGTTGAGTTCGGTTGCCATTCATTTTGATATGTAAAAATTTCTCGTTATAACTTTTCAAGTTTATTCGGATACCTATGTCTCAGGGACCAGTTAAACTGTCAATTTCAAGTAGGATCTGACAATAAAATCGATGGATAGATCAACGAGAGTGTCATATACGACAGTTGTTTCTCTGCCTAGTATGAATCATGTATCTGGCATCACTCTTTGTTGTTATTGGCATTTTTTTTTTGAATCTTCTAGGCAAAAAGCTCTTATAGATAATAAAATATAGGTTAATAAAACAATTATACCTCTTAGTTTTTATTTTTGTCATCTTACTATAAAGGTATATTTGAATTTTATAACTTATTTCAATTTTATTTCTTGTAGATTTTTGACTTAAAAAATAAAAATAAGATCTTTGGCTAAGTTCAATTTGTTTATGAAATATTTTAGAAAAATTTTAAAAAATCTATTTTAAAATTTAAAAAGTTATAAAACTTAATATCTTTTTTTTAAATTTGATGCTTTATTTTAAGATTTTTTTATGTTTCTAATATATAAAATATTTATCATAATTATTTAAGAGTGGTTATGTTTGTTTTTTTTAATTTTTTTATCTATAGGATAAAATTAAAATAAGTTTTTAAAATTTTAAAAATATCTTTATAGTTTTTAAAAACAAAAATATAAATTAAAAAATAATTAAAATTAATAGCCATAATTATAATTAACCCAACAATGTTGAAATCTAGGAAGAGAAAGTGAAGAAACAGAGAGCTTACAGAGAGAAGAGAAGAACTGTTATTTTTACTTACTTACTTTGAAATCTACAGTCGAGTCTTTTTATACAAGTAAACCAAAGAAGATGAAAAATAAATTACAGCTCAGCAATTCATGATTTTATCGAGCTGTCTAACAAACTAACTAATTCGTCTAACTGATTTGTTTAACAAACTAACTAAAACTTATAACAAACTTTATCTCTAAAACTCCCCCTCAAGATGGAGAGTAAATGTCTTTTACAGCCATCTTGGACAAAAGTGGAAATAAGGAGGAAGAAGGTAAAGGCTTGGTGAACATATCTGCAAGTTGATGTTGAGATCGAATAGGCATTATTTTGATTAGTCCCTCAGTGACCTTATCACGAACAAAATGACAATCTATCTCAATGTGTTTAGTTCGTTCGTGAAACATTGGATTTGAAGCCATATGTATAGCAGCTTGGTTATCACAGAAAAGAAGGGCTGGTGTGGAAGTGTTAAATTGAAAATCTTGCAATAATTGTTTCATCCAAACCAACTCACTAGTTGTGGCTGCCAGGGCTCGATATTCTGCCTCAGCAGAAGATCTAGAAACAGTAGGTTGCTTCTTAGCTTTCCAAGAGATCAAAGAGTCTCCTAAGAACACACAAAAACCAGTGATAGATTTTCTGGAATCTGGGCAAGAACCCCAATCTGCATTAGAGAAGGCTGTTAATTGTAGAGAAGAAGATGATGAAAAGAATAACCCTTGACCAGGATTAGTTTTTAAGTATCGGACAAGATGATGTGCAGCGTGCAGATGTGGGACTCGGGGCTGTGAAAGAAATTGACTTAACTTGTGCACAGCAAAGGTAATATCTGGTCTAGACAAGGTGAGATATAATAGGCGGCCAATGAGGCGTCTATATTGGGATACATCAGCAAGAGGATCGCCATCAGTAGCATTGAGTTTCAAATGTGGATTCATAGGTTCAGATACAGGTTTAGCAGCAAGGAAACCAACATCCTCTAATATTTGCAAGGTATAATGTCTTTGGGAAAGAACAATTCCTTTAGCAGATCGAGCTATCTCAAGGCCAAGGAAATATTTCAGATCGCCTAAATCCTTGAGCTTGAACTTTCTATGAAGGAATGTTTTCAAAGAATTAATGACCTCAATTGATGGTCCTGTGAGGATAATGTCATCAACATATACTAAGAGTGCTACAAATGAGGAGCCTGAGCCTTTAGTGAATAGGGAATAGTCTGACTTGGACTGAATAAAGCCAAACTCAATGAGAGAGTGAGAAAATTTAGAGAACCACTGTCTTGATGCTTGTTTAAGTCCATATATGGACTTATGTAGTTTACAAACTGATTTTTCTTTGTTATTGATGGTCTCCCCCTTACTGCAGTAACCAAGAGGAAGTTCCATATAAACTTCTTCGAACAAGTCCCCATGAAGAAAAGCATTGTTCACATCTAGCTAAACTAAATGCCAAGATTGATTGGCAGCAAGTGCTAACAACAACTTCACTGTAACAAGCTTTGCCACAGGCGAGAAAGTTTCCACAAAATCTATACCTTCTTGTTGGGTGTACCCTTTGGCAACCAAGTGAGCTTTGTGCCTCTCTATAGAGCCATCAGATCTATATTTGTTCTTGTATATCCATTTACAGCCAATGGTATGTTTCCCTTGTGGTAAAGGGACAATGGACCAAGTATTGTTGGCCTCCATAGCATCCAATTCAGCTTTCATAGCTTGTCTTCAATGAGAAAACTTGACTGCCTGGTGATAAAATTGAGGTTCGTATTGAGAAGAAATGGTTAGAAAAAAATATTGGTATGATTTGGAAAGAGAGTCATAGGATATGTATTTGGATAATGGATATGGAGTTGTAGGATCATTGTTGTTCTGGTGAGATAGTAAATTGCAATGGAAATCTCTCAAATAAGATGGGGTTTTGATGACTCGGGATGTTCTTCTAAGTGGTATAGGGGTTTGAATATCAGAAGGATTAGTAAGTGTGTTAATGTCAGTTACAGAGGGTTGTGTGTTGTTTACAGACGATGGAGTTTGAGATGGAACTTCAATGGATGGAATTGGGAGAACAAGAGTAGAAAAAGGGTCTTCCAAGGAATCTATAGTAACAACAGAATGAAATGGAAAAACTTCTTCATGAAATACCACATCTCTAGAGACAAATATCTGTTTTGTTTGCACATCAAATAACTTGTACCCTTTTATACCAGTGGGATATCCAAGAAAAACACATACTCTTGCTCTTGGATGAAACTTTGTGCGTTGAGCAGGAAGAGTTGAAGCAAAAGCTAGACAGCCAAACACTTTGAACATTGAGTAATCTATGGCTGATTTGTACAGTACTTCATAGGGGGTCCTATGTTGCAGTAAAGGAGATGGTGTCCTATTGATCAAAAAAGCAGCAGTAAGGACACACTCACTCCAAAATGTGATAGGAACTCAGGATTGAAAATACAATGCACGAGCAACATTTAACAAATGTTGATGTTTCTTTTCAACAACAGAGTTTTGTTGAGGCCTTTCAACACAAGAAAATTGAT
>CAMOHE010044630.1:0-81574 GCA_946598075.1 Artocarpus hirsutus
CTTTTGTGGATAGAGTATGACCGACCTCACATAAACTGCACAACCCCCCCCAATGCCCTTGCTGCTCCATGGAACTCGCCTGTGTAATGATTAGTCTGAAATGAAGACAAGAAAATTACGTATTAGCCGATATAATTCTCGTGAAGAAGTCTTTTAAAGAAATTGTGTTTAAATGCCCTCTTAATTACTTACACAGAACATGTCCCAACCAGGTATAACAATCTTTCCCATAAGAAGGCTGTTAAAAGCTACCGAAGCAACTTGTAGAGTCTGAAAAGTTGGCTCGTTTAGCATGAAATCCTCCGATATTCTAGCAGTTTCACTCTTCTTTGAACTGAAAAAGCGAACAAAACTCATTTATTTCATCGACGGAGTAAAGAAAAAATGACAGAGATTCGCTTATGCAATGTATTTAGAAGATCTTCACGCTTCATTTCACTTGAACATGCAAGAAATATTACTAAACAAACCTGAAAATGCACTTCAGGTTATTGCTTCTGAAGTTCTTGATGACATAATCCTCAAGGGCTTCTCGGAATTTCATAGTCAACGCTACGCGTCTGCCTCAACCAGAACCTAGAACTTCCAAAATATTTTTCACATCCACCTTCACACCGTCTACCCCACAACCCACCAGGTAGCTATGTAGATTATTATAAACCTCATGACTCTTTGAGGGTTCAATGAGTCCAACACCATATTTCTTCAAATTCTCAAAGGCGACCAACGTTCGACTTAATTGGATATACGGTTTTCGGGTTGTACTTTCTCATCACTTCGGATGTTGTAAGCACTCCACCCCAATAGCCAAGTATAGCGTGTCATACATATACTAATCTACATTTTCACTTGCTAATTTCATTAGTTAATTAATCCTTCAAATAAGAAGTAGTTATAATCAAAATTGGTGCTAAAGATGAGGGATTTTTATGTAGTACCTCGCACCATATTTTCTTATAGGATTTTGATAAACTGACGGAGACCAATGCAGGACTTATCCGAGCAAATAACCTTAAATTTTGGGCTCTTCTCTAAATTTACTAATCTGGCTGCTAACCTTCCAAATAAAAAAAAAAGAAAAAAAAAGAAAGAGGAAAGAACAAAGTAGTAAAGTCAACAATTTGACTGACTGAGGACGTTAGCAGAACAACATTCATTTCTTAATCTTTCATACCAAGTTTTAAAATAAAAACATGATCACACCTTGCAAGCTCATCATGCAGTTCACTTTCATCAATGAAATCTCTTACTGCATTTTGCCAGCCATCATCAATGATCAGAAATTTCGGCGGGTATCCTCCTACTGCGAAACTGCAGAGAAAGGGATAATTTCTTTTCTTTTCTTTTCTTTTTTTCTTTGTAAATACCGTATGATGAAATTTGACTAAATTCTAAACATAGAATAAGTAAGAAGAGAATTTGAACAAATTGTTTTTTGCTTTTACCTTTTAAGGCCCTCTTCAATTCCTTGAGGACTAACATCAATACAAAATGCCTCCCACAAGCTCCATCCAAACCAATCTATATGCTCCGGAATCTGTGAAATATTAAAAACATTATGAACTTAGCAGTTGTGTAATAAACTAATTAAGGACTAATGAATGATTTTCGGTGACTATCGTTTTGTTCTCTATGTGGCTGAATGTACCTTTGTGCTTCTCCAACAACCTTGTTTATAAGAAGTCAAAGCTTAATTGTAGAATCAAAAATCAACCACCATGAAAATAATCACGTGCTAATCTAAGAACACACCAAGTATTCAAAATAATAATAATAATTATAATAATAAATGACACTTTGATCCTTGGACTTTTCGGGATTTGAAAAGTTGCCTCTCAACTTTTAATCATAACAATAATTCCTAAATTTAATAAGGTGCTACAAGATGTCTTTCAAGTCATTAATTATTGAAATTTTGACAAAAACATCCTCGGACATGTAATTGAGCTCATTTGAAAAGAAAAGGCAAATATTTCGAAACGAAGCACAATGCAAACGTGCATGAAGTGTTATGTTAGTGCAGTTTAATTACTATCACAACGAAAACACCCAAATCGACCTTGTAGTCTTCTTCATCATAGTAAGTTATCGTAGTGATTATAAGTGGGCGTAGCTTATATTGTGAGTGAGCCAATATACATAACGTATGTGTTCTTATTTGTTTGCTTTTTCTTTCAACGATTTTATTACGAATTAGGACGTCTAATTCTTAACACGAAGCATGAAGGCATTTCCATATAAATTTTAGCAATATCCTTAGTCAGTTTAAAATTACTTTGTAACATTCCAAAGTAATTTTTCAAAATTGAAGGCTTAGATGTAACTTATCAATTCACTAAAAAGTTTGAGGGGGAAAAACATACCAAAAAACTTCAAAAACCAATACCAACAAAAACCATACTAGCATTCGAAAGAGCATGCTTGATAGAATTCTTGATGAGGTTATACGGATCATCTTCTGTGACAGTCATAATACCCCTGAGGCGAAAAGATCAAAAAAAGGATGGGTTGTGTAGTCTCATATTGCTTGAGAATGAACATAGGTAGTGGTTCATAAGTAATGACACCACCTAGGCCTTCTGGGGTGAAGCCCAAGAGCAAAACCATGAGAGTTTAAACCTAAAGCAGATAATATTATACCAAGCGAAGGTGCGGTACAAATAGTATCAAAGCCTTGACCCAATCGATAGTATGACCAACGAAGACGTTGAGCCCTCAAAGATGGGGTGATTGTAACAAACATAATTTCCTTAAAGGGAAGAGGGCAAAAAAAGGGTGAGTTATACAGTCTCACATCGCTTGAGAATAGACATAGTTAGTGGTTTATAAGTAATGACATCACCTTCCCATGGTATGTGGCCTCTTGGGTTGAAGCTCGCTTTTTGGGGTGAAGCTCAAGAGTGAAGGTTTAGGCCCCAAACAGATAAATATTATTAAGGTTAGTATATCGATCATATTGTCATGTCTTTGGTAAAACGAGAGGGAGAACTCTAGACGGATTCGGGTACAGCTGAATTTTTTGGTAAAACAAGAGGGAGAACTCTCGACGGATTCGGGTACAGCTGAATTATATCCGTGCAACAACTTAAAAAGTAATATGCTCGTTTCATCCTTTGGTTCGAACTTCCTTTTTAAATACGTGAATCAAAAGGCCAAGAATTTTATTTAGTTCTTTACATTTAAAAACTCTGAAAACAAATTTACCAGTCTCATTTATCGTTCAAATTGTTAAAATCTGAGCAAAAAAAAAAAAAAAGGCATAATCTCCTCCAATTAATAATTGTTATCTGACATGTAAAATTACATACATTTTCCTCATAATTTCATGATAAAATTACACAAAAAATCAAATCCCAATAAAATTTATTCATTTTAACCCTTAGAAAATACTTGCAACCATGACTTTATATAATTAATCTTGCCAAAGGACAGAGGCGCGCTTTAACATTACAAATAAACACACCAAGATTTATATCCTAATATGAGACATCCATAACTTACACACACACACACTATTCTAACAACGGGACAAAAAAAAAAAAAAGACCCTCAACAAAAGTTGCTATTCTCCACCGAATTTGCAGCAAATAGCACCTACACAATTTCAACAGCTTTTGTACTGCGTTCATCTCTAAGGTTTAAAACCAGGAGTCCATCTTTTGCATTGTACATGATGATCTCCTCCTCCATGTGCAGCTTACAAGACCTTGGTTTTCTGCTGGAATATGCTCCAAAACGCCCACAACCTCTTAACTTCAACCTTCACCACACAGTTTGATTTGTTGTCTCTGCAGTGTAGAGACTCCCCAGCTTCTCCAGAGTTGTACATTTCAAGCAATCCAATTGAAGCAAACTTCAGATTTTGGCCAGCTACCTGTTGCAATAACACCCTTTTAGTTTCAAACTAATAGGCTGTTTGAGAACACAGTTCAAACCAAGGGTTTGAACCGAGCTAATTTAAAATTGAGATCCTATAAGAGAAAACACTGTAATAAATTTGGTTTGAACTACGCTTGAAAATGAGAAATAATACTTTAAAATTTAATAAAACTGTAACTGACCCTGAGAGGAGAGATGGTGAAGATTTCAAATTTAAGAACCCTCAAAGACACTTCAAACCGTCCTTCCTTTGGCATTGTCACAAGAGAGCCTGCAATATAGTTAGACCTGAAAAATTGGTATCTATAAATCAAGGAACACGCTTAGGAACACTTGTGCCCAACACTGGGGCCCATCTGCGGGACTGTTGTGGGACCTACATTTGGTTAGTATGTGGTGTAGAATACATACAGATGTCTCATAGCATTGTTCATGAATAATGTATGATATCTAGAATAAGTGTTATGCACAAGATTTTGTGTTACCTCTTGTTGTCTGTGACGCGGTCGACGAGCAAGCAGTCACGAGTAGGCCGGCCGGCACATCGAGCTCTCAAAATTGAGCCTTCGGGCAATACCGAATTCTTCATGATATCAAAGTTATGTCCTCCCGGCTTGAAACTATTGCATTTGTGAGCAAAGGAAAAAAAAATCAATGAAATATGTGCTCTGTAAATGACATTATATGAAATCAATAACTGACCTCACATAAACGGAACATCCGCCTATTGCCCTTGCTGCAGCATGAAAATCAGCTGTATAATGATTACTCTGAAATGAGAAAAATAAAGTTAATCAGAAAAAATAAGATTGAATATTTTTTCTTAGGAGCTTAGTTAATGACCAATTACAATGTTGTGGCAATTAGTGGGGTCACTCACATGGAACATATCCCAGTCTGGCACGGCTATCTCTTCAAGAAGAAGAATGTAAAAAGCCACTGCTGCCATTTAGTGTCTGAAAATTTGGCTCATTTGGCATAAGATCTTCTGATACTCTAGCAGCCGCGCTTCTCTTTGTGCTGAAAGGAACCAAAATCATTAACAAAAACAAACAAATAAAACTAAATAACTAGAGAGATTAGAGGAAACATAGGGAATTTAGGAGCACCACGATTCGTTGGTAATCTTCTTCGCTATAGTAGAAAATCTGCAATTGCTGGGAGTGGACGTAACTCCTTTTTTTTTCTGTGATTTTATTATTTTGGCAGTATACACTGTCTATAGAGTCAGAGTGTCTAATTCTTAACAATAATATCGAGTTTGTTCTTTTAAGGGAAGAAAAAAGTGCTCAGAGGCAAACCTGTAAATCCGCTCTGTGTTCATACTCATGGAGCAAATGAGATTATTTGCTCTGAAGTTCTTTATAACGGGTACTTTTTAATCAACACAGCACGACCACCATAACCCGAACCCAAGGTCTCATTCTGAACATCTACCTTGACTTCATCAATATCAAAACTTGCAAGGTAGCTGTGGAGGTCTTCATAAAACTCAAGAATCTTTGAAGGTTCAATGAGTCCAATTCCTTGTTTCTCCATCCTATTTAGGCTCTCACATAAAATGTCACAGCAGTGACCGGGTGACTGAACAGGATGAACGATCTTGGGGTTGTACTTCTGCGTTGCTGGGGATGTTGGTGTTGGAAGTACGCCTCCCCAGTAGCCCATCAAAGCATGCCATGCATATACCACTCTGCATATATTTGTTTTCTTAGTTCATCATGAATGATCGGAGACATCACTGGTATTGAATATCACATTTAATAAAGAACGGACCTGACGGATGATACCCGTCTTATATTAATATAAGGTTTCGAACATCACTGGTGCCCTTTAATAGTGTTCAAAAAAAATGTGACAGCAATGGATTCTAAGATCCAGAAATATTGTTTATTACCTCAATTCATATTTCTCTTTGATATGCTTAATAAATTTACGGAGATTGCTGTAGTACATGTCTGCGGAGAAGCCCTTGAACTTGAAGTTTTCCTCTAAATTTACCAACTTTGCTGAAGACCTCTGGGGAAAAAAAGAAGAAGAAAAAAGAGTGCGAGTAGAGTTCTAACTATTTGATGCAAAAGAACTCATCTGACTAAGAGGAAAAAATACATTTTCATATTATACCATACATTATCTTACTTTGTTATGTCAGTGGGTATTATACCTTCTTGTGGTTCATCGCTTACAGTATTTTGCCATCCATCGTCAATGATCAGAAATCTGGGCGAGTATACTCCCTTTGAGAAGCTTTAATTTTTTCCTTTTCTTTTCCTAGTACTGGGTTTTGATTTATTATTTTCTTTTCTGTCACAGTTACACGAGTGATTACCACTGGTCATTGTTCTGATTACCAATGATTATATCAGAATGCAATATACTAACTTGTGAAGTTCACTTAGTTACTAAAATAGTTGCTAAAGTTATCACAACTACTAAAAAAAATACACAATAATTACTCATGGTAATTACTATAATTACTAAAATAACCTACATGGGTTGACATAAAAGAAAATAATCAAAATCAAAACTACAAAATACTTATTTTTTGTGCTGTATAAAAACTTGAAAAAAGCTGGTGGCATGTATCTAGATTCACCTTTTAAGACCTTCAATTCCTTGTGCACTAGCATCAGTGTAAAAATCCCAGGTGCTCCATCCAAACCAATCTATATGTGCAGGCATCTATCAAAATTTGGTTGAGATTAGTATATTTAAGTAGATCAATTAAATGAAAATTGCATATTTGATGTCATTTTAGCTTACTTTTTTGTTCTCTATTCGGGTCGGTAGCTGGTCTCCGTTGCTAACACGGCTAGCATCGACCCGAGCCCAAAGAAGGAAAAGAACAGACTAAAGCGAGGGGCTCATTAGCCATAAATAGTGAAGGGGGATGGGGGTCAATCTCTTTCATGACCCATGGCCCCAGTGTGTCACTTGGGCAACAACCTAACGCGCTGCGGCCCCTTTCCAAGGGGGCCTCTGCTTGCTGCTTCAAAAGAGGCGCTAGCGCTCCTTACTAGATTGAGGCTTTAAGGAAGCGCTGAAAAACACAATACAATACTAGCGCGTTAGCGCGCCTTCTCTTCTGTGTGACTCCACCGCGGCAAGACTCTAAGTTCTACCTTAGCCATGTCTCCCTACCTAGCCCTAGCTACTTGAATTTGAATACCAAAAAATCTTAGATAAAAGGGTATGGGGCGCGAACAGTATAACAATAGGGAGGGGGCTTGCACTAAACCTTAAAAGAGATTCTTGCATTTCAGTGAACAAGGCAGCTTGTTTAGTAAAGTCAAGCTTTGGCTTCGTTCTACTTCCTTAACGGACCTACGGACTAGCTAAGGTTTACTTACATAGTTGTTCTTTCTTTTCGCAATTTCAAGTTAAAGCTAGCTTTTTTCAGGGGTTGTTTTCGTTTTGTTGTTATTCAACGGTACTCAGTCCCCCTAGAATAGAAAGCTATATATATTCCCCCTTTAAACTCTATACTATAGCTATTCAGCTGACGAGTTTACCCGAGTTCTTCTACTCGGGCGGGAGAATAAAATAAGAAAAGAAGGTGTCTGATAAAGGAAGCATAGGTTCTTCACTTCACGTGACATAGCTACGCTCAGGTTTCACCAACTTCGCATTGGCGGAGACTATTAGTAGTGAGAGAAATATCATAAAAAAAAGGCAGGTGCCATCCCCGGTGATTAAAGGAAAAACTCTTCGCTGGGAACGCTCTTCTCCCTCTGTCTACTATTCTCTAGAGAATCAAAAATATGCCTATTAAATTGATTCCTTCTGATCCCAGAAACATCCGAAAAAAATTGCTAGAAAAACAGCATTGAGGGCCTCAGCGCTTACTCAAACAGCAGTTACTCCGTTCCTAGCTGATTCAATATAGTTGATTCTCTAACAACCGATTTTGTAAGAGCTGATTCAATTAGTAGAATGTGAGAAACAAAACTAGAGCTGAGAATTAAGCGTGAGAGGTGGGAGGGGCTCATCATCTTTTTCGCTGAAGCTCCTTGCAAACTATCCGGAATTGGTCATCGAGTACTGGTAGGAACAAAATGTATAAAGGGTATGCATTATTTGGTTCTGGAATGTCATCCTCAAGTCTGGACTCTCCCATTACTTCCAACAGAAGTGATTGAGTCTCTACAGGAATGTCACTTCCTGATTTTCCAATGCTCGGTATCATCCACCAGATCTTGAATCGTAATAAGCACATCAACTTGTGATGGCCCCTGCAATGCCCAAAAACAAAAAGAAAAAAAAAACAAGTACAAACCTTCAAATGCAACTTTTTCATGGTTATATGTCATATTTCACTTGAAACTTCCATGTTCCAGTGCCATGGACAGAAAAGAAAGCAAACTCATTCGTGGGATAATGAAAGAGAAGATGGGAATGCTGGGAAGAAACTCACTGAAGAACTCCCAGATTGAACACATGGTGGCTACTCGGAAATGGTGAGCTTGCTCCAATGAAAACCGAAGGTAACTTGCAGGATTGCACAGAAAATTTGCCGGAACTCCGGTTAGAACAATGTTGCCTTGCACCACAAGGCAACTTTCTTTGATGATTGGAGTGGTTTTGATGGTCATTTTGTTGATGAAAAAAATTAAATAAAGAACAATCTAGTGTTTTTTGAGCAACTAAAATTGAACAAAGCTCTAATTTATATAGGCAAAGCCGGCTTATTGGGGTCACTTTTTCACCACCAACAATTGAGTCTAGAGTTCTCCATCATCATTTTCAATGCTTTTACTGCAGATAAAATTCATGAAATTGTCAAGTTCACTTTCCATAATTTATTCATACTCCAGTACATTTATTTTAGGGATTTTGCAGCGTAAAATGTATCTTTTGCTTTTTAGACAGAGCAAAAAGGGAATTATTTTACTTCTAAAATTTGTTGTGGGCAGTCTCAAGGTTCTGTACCTTGCCTATATGGATAATTAAGAATCCGAGAGTTCCAAATAATAATATATGACGAGGCCAATAAATGGAACTATTAAATAACAAAGTGCACAAAATCCAATTAGGCAATGACTGGGATGATGATCATCTTTCCAGTCTCTAGCATGTTCTTGCTTTGAAGTGGCTATGGCAGTTATACATTCATATTGATATAGTTTGCACAAATGTTTTTGATAGGGGTGTTATTTGAAAATTTTTTTAAATAAAAATTTTATCAACGTATACCACTTTTAAATGAGAACTGACGATGAGCGTCGTGAAACAAACGTATGCGATGACAGCAAAAAACGACAATAAAGTGAGTAAACGACATCAAACAAAAACGACGGAAACATTGTGCATAAACCATAACTGAAACAAACTATGACGGTAGGAAAACGACAAAAAAGAGAGAAACGACAATAAAGTCTCAATGATAGCATAAAGAAACAACAAAACGATAACAAAAGAAACGAAACAAAGATACAACCGACATGGGTACGAAAGGCGACAATCAAAGAACCAAAAAGTAACGATTAAAAGGACAACATAGACATAAACGACAATAAAGGCGAGGATGGGGATGAACAGCAACTGACGAAAAGACAAAAATAAAGAAAAAACGACAACAAAAACAAAACGATTGACTTGCAAACCCGACCATGAAAGTAACAAAGCAACGAATGAATTCGCATGAAAAAGACAAACCACGATCGATGTCATGGGACCGATGACAAAGAGGGAACGGGCATCTTCGTTTGGCAAAACCTACATGGACAATATAAAGGTTTAATATGCCACAGTACAAAGTAAAATTTGTTATAATATTTTGATTCTAACTTATAGTTGGAAATATTTCCAAACAGGCGCGCAATAGGAAACAACAACAAAGTCACAAACACGAGAACGAAAAACGACGAATATGGCATAAAATGATGAATAGGCATGGCAGAACAAACGTCAATGAAAAGAAATTAGACGACAAAAAGACACGAAAAAAAACTACAACGACAAAGGAAACGACAACGTTGAAAGAAAAAAAAAAAAAAACCGAAACTGTGAAAAGAACGACGAAGAGGGAAGCGGCAGTAACAGAGAAATAATAGCGAACTAAGAAACAAAATCAAAATAACAACAACAACAACAACAATAATAATAAATCGACAACAATTGAGAAACGACATCTGCAACAAAAAACAACGACACCGTGAAAACGACAACAAAGATGGTAACGATAACTGACAGCAAATGCGAAATAACGACCATAAAGAAATAGACGATGACGGCACTAGAACATCGTCTACGTAAATGAACGACCATAACGTGAAAAACAAAATACGGGAAAACGACTATCTCCTTTTTAAACGACGGCAGAGAGAAACTATAATAAAAAGAAAACAACAAAGAGAAACGACAATTCAGTTACAACAAAAAGAATAAAAATAAAAATACTTCTTATCATAAATGATGTCAATTTTTTTCTCTCTCTTTTATTTCCTATAACAAATTTTATGTCTTTTAATTCTTATTGTCCAAGATATAACGACAAGTCGTTTTACCGATATGCGTTTTTATATCAAGTTCTTTCTTTTCTTATTTTAACTCTTTGCATGCTATATTGAATTTAGAAGGGGGTTTGGGATCAAGGCTTTGAGGCAAAGACCCCAATTTTGGAGAACTCTACTGGTCAAGCAGTGGCTTTATAGAGCCAAACCAATAAGCTTTTTACCAGATAAATCAGATTTTGACATTGTGAATAAAAAGCGTTTTGTAATTTCTAATTAACACTTGGTCCTATAATTCTTGGTTCCAAGATTTTAGTGCTATTTTTATTTGAAGCTTTGGCTTTGTAAGAATGTCCAAATGATTCTCCAACAAAAAGTGAACAGGTTATTCATAATACGTTACAAAATACATGTAATCATTAAACTCATATCATAACTTATTGGATAAATCAATATCTATATATAGAATTTCTAGACTACCAACTCCCTCAAATAATTTCAATATACAAATTCAATGTCTCTTGGACCACATTCACCTTCAAGCTTCACTATCAACAGCCCATCTTCAGAATTATAGAAGAACTCCTCTTCCTCTTGTCCAACTATGCAACGCTTCGGTTTAGAGCTCGAATAGGCTCCGAATCGCCCGTGTCCTCTCCCTCGGATCTTGATTGTGAACTCTGAAATTTCTACACCGCAACTCAAGGATTCTACAGCCCCTCCTGAGTTGTACATGTCAAGCAAGCCTATTGGAGCAAAATTTAGGCCATGTCCAAAAACCTGCTCTCAAAAAATTCACATAGTTTTTGTCAAAATTAGCATAATCTAAATTAATAAATAAATAAATAAATTGCGAAATTACTGACATGAACGGGCGAGATTGTGTATATTTCACATTGAAGAGTGGCCAGTGAAACCTTGAGATTTCCACTCTTTGGCAATACAGAAAGATGGCCTGCAGCATTTAGGACGGTTCGAAATTTGTTAGTTCATGAACTTATTTTCTTGGGTTCAGAAGAAAGTCAGGGACAAGAGAGATTAGCAAGTTGACCTGAATTGAACGCATATATTGCACAATCTCCATTCCAAGTCTCACCAGCAATATCTTCAAGAAACTCAACATCATTGGGCTTCACATGCCCAGATATGAATGAATTACTTGTTGAAATTTTGCAGTGGATGTCTTCTGCCACTTGTTTTAACGGCCAACTACCTGCCCCTTGGCAATTAAACACTCCCAAAACCCCACATAACTTATTCAGGTTCCATATTTTCAGCAGGCTGCAAAAAAATAGTCATTATTATGAAATGAAAGAAAATACAAAAAGTGTGATTGATTTGGAATTTTTTATATGTATATACTTTACCTCTTTCCATCCATGATGGGATCTTCAAATAAACAGTCACGAGTTGGTCGACTAGCATATCTAGCTCTTAGTATTGATCCATCCGGTAATACTAGCTTTTTCAGGATTTTGAAATCTTGGTTGCCTGGTTTGTCACTGAAATCAATACATGAAATATCGTGTGAGAAATGATCTTATTTGCATCATAGAATAGCCTCAAAGTAGTCATATTTTATATGAAATCACTGCTTATCTACTCTGTCTCACCTTACATATACGGCGCATCCGCCCAAAGCTCTTGCTGCTCCATGGAATTCAGCTGTTTCATGCTTGCTCTGTGATAAGAAAGATATTTTGAGACAGTTATATAGTCTTATTTTAAGGTGAATGCAATTTGTAATAAATCAATGAACTGCAAATAGTGATTTAGAGAAAAATATATTGACTAAAGTCAAAAGAAATCTTACGTGAAACATATCCCAATCTGGCACTACAATCTCTCCTAACAGAAGGCTATTAAAAGCCACAGAAGCAATATGCAAGGTCTGAAATGTAGGCTCTCTTGGCATGAAATCCTCCGAGGCTCTTGCAGCCGCACTCTTCTTTGAACTAACAATAGACAATAAGTCAATCAGACTTTGCACTCCAAATTGCAACCATTATAAAAAAAAAGTTTAGATTTAAGATTAAACAGACCTGAATATGGAATCTGAATTGTGACTCATGCAGCAAATCAAGTTGTTGTCTCTGAAATTTCTCCCAACAGATTGCTCCAGAGCTTCTTGATACTGTCTAGTAATTGAAACGCGACCACCATATCCAGACCCCAAGGTTTCTAACACATTCTGAACATCTACTTTAACTCCATCTACACCGCAGCGTGCAAGATAGCCATGGAGATCATTATAGAACTCGGGAATCTTTTCAGGGTCTATTAGTCCTACCCCATATTTCTCCAGGCTGTCCATGGCAATGTCTCTAAGATTCCCTGTGTTACCGGGTGACTGAATTGGGAAAGCAATCTTAGGATTGTATTTTCTCATTGATTCCGAAGAAGGAAGGACTCCTCCCCAATAACCGGCTAAAGCATGCCACATGTAAACAAACCTGCTCATATCAAATTAGAAAGTGCCCATGGTTTAGCCACTGAGCTACTAAATCATATACTATAGAGATGCAAGTTTCATAACAAAGTGGAAAGCTTACTTTAGTCCATATTTTTCTTTGATTAGATCAATGAATTCACGGAGGTCCACGCATGTGTTCTTTGATCCTGAACTTCTGAACTTGGTATTCTCTTTGATATCAACCAATCTGGTTGCAAACCTATACATAAAAAAAAAAAATGAAAGATTTAACATTGCTACAAATTAAACAACCTAATTTTCTTAGTAACAAGAGCAATAATATGATAGAAAAGGTAAAGAAGTACAGACAAGATGGACATTGTCCACTTTCAGCCACTTGCAGAAATTAATTATGTAAGAATATTACAAGAGAATTAACATCTCACGCCTCTCGGACTCTCTGTATTTCTTCCAAACTTACTTGCCAAATATGGCATCCTACTAAAAATCCCGTTTGAAAGCTCCACATGTTTCCTCTGTTTATAATTAAGCTTCGCGCATGCAACAATCGCATATTGTTTTAAAAATAGAAACCGTAGAATTACAAACTTACTGTGTCCCTTCAATAAGTGGTTCGCCTTCTTTATGGAATTCATTTATAGTCT
This sequence comes from Artocarpus hirsutus, assembly GCA_946598075.1. Lineage (NCBI taxonomy): Eukaryota > Viridiplantae > Streptophyta > Magnoliopsida > Rosales > Moraceae > Artocarpus > Artocarpus hirsutus. The sequence goes on from CAMOHE010044630.1 coordinate 13,410, forward strand.
CTTGCCATCCATCATCAATAACAAGAAATTTTGGGGAACAACCTCCTTCCTTAAAACTGCAAGATTAGAAACATGTACGAGACCATGTTACATTATATTCTATTGCTGGTTTTTTCCAAAGAGAAACATCCAACATAGTTCCAATACACATTTTATTTACCTCTTAAGACCTTCTTCAATTCCTTCTGGATTAACTTCAGTGTAGAAAGCATCCCAAGTGCACCATCCAAACCAATCTAAATGGGAAGGGATCTGCATATCCATCACAAGATATAAAATTTTATCAGTCTGATCAGGAATTGTAGATGATGAAGCACAATATTACAACTTAAGCATTTTGAGGTTTGAAAGTCATTACTTTCTTGTTTTCAATGTGGCTAAAAGTTCCTTTGTTCTTCTCCAATATCCTACACCACCAATGAAGATAATGTAAACCAAAATCCTGAGATAGTTTTGAGTTTGACAAAATCTGCATTTTTATTTTCACAGAAATCCATATTTAAAAATAAATGAAAAAGAAAGCATACTTGATAGAATCTTTGATAAGCTCATATGGGTTTTCCCCTGAATTCACAAACAATGCTTCTAGTGCTTGGGAGGTTTGGACTGTGGCATCTCCTGAACAAAATGCAAATTTCAATCTCAATAATAAAAAATAAGTCCAAAACATGAAATCCCAAACATCATTAACATCCAAACTAACCGCTTTCAACGCACAATTGGAGCTCATTTTCGCTAGCCCCTTCCACGCTTGCGCGAAACAGGCCATCCAACACAGGCAAGAAGAGAATGTAGAAAGTGTTTCCATTGTTTGGCTCAGAAGAAATCTCATCCTCCTCCAAGGCAGACTCTTCTCTTGCTTCCAACATAAGCATTTGAGTTTCCATTGGAACTTCACTTCCAGATTTTCCTACACGCGGTATCATCCACCATATCTTGAATCTGAAGAGAGATAAGAGCCTGAATCCCCTGAATTGGCCACAAAGAAATCCAAATCATTACCCGAATAACATATGGACATAAAAAACATTAGACGTGTGGAGTCTAATTATCGATCTGACATAGAGTTAGAACGCGGATAGATCTTAATCAAATAGGTTTGCTTTACCACAGATTATGTTCAAAAAACAAAATATAATTAGTTTTTCTTTTTTTTTTTAATTTATAAACTACCATCTATCTTTAACTCTCCAAGATGTCAAGATCTTAATGTTATATTTCAATACACCTACTTTTTTTTTGTCATGAAACTTGTAGAACAAACAAACAATGCAACATATGAAACATGTTAGAGACAGAGAAAACTAGTACTCACTCGAGAGTTCCAAGACTGAAAACATGACGAGAACTTGGAAAAGCAGAAGTGGCACCAATGAAAGCCGAAGCATTGCCAAGAGGCGAAACGACAACGTTTTCGGGAACTCCTGTCAAGACGACTTTGCCCCTGACAACGAGGCAGCCATTTCTTATGCTTGGCGTGGCCGTGATCGTCATCTTCTTCACCACCAAAAATAGTCCAAAAAATGACTTCTAATCAATTTTCAGCTTGTTGAGAAGACAAGAAACAAAACCCAGTTCAGGAAAAAAAAATGGTAATGAAATTTTCAATTTTGGAATAGAAAATTATGATTATGAAAATATATAGCAACAAAAAGATGATGATGATGACGGTGATGATATGGATCATCGGTAACGTAAACGAGTTGACTATCTGGGCCAGTAATATTTTATGCATAGGGATTATGATTATTCTTTTAGATTAATCTAATATATTTTTGACCTGCCTTTTGTTTTTGATTGCACATAGATTTTGAAAATTTCTTGGAAAGTTCCAGAATTCAGCACCAGATTGTAACAAGAGTTGAGCCATGTTATCCAAACGTGGGTTTTCATTGGAATGTTGAAACACATGTGTTCCATGCAGAAATATATGGAAAGGGTATTAAAAAAGCAACGTCTAAAGGTTGGAAAATTATTAAATCAAATGGGTCATGCTTTTCTTTTGAGAAAAAGATATGTGTCATTCTTAATTTGGACAAACATATTTGTTACATATATATTTTTTTTGAAACAATACGTTATTTTTATTTTTAATCACTTAATTTTTGCATCTTGTTAAGTGGGGCAAAGAATATAAACCCTCCATCCAATAATAAATAATATATTGTTAGACTATGAATTAATGTGATTTTGGCTAAATTTAGCGTTTATAAATGTGCACGACTGAAGTCATGCTCCGTCGTGGATTCACAACAATTGCCGTGTTTTATTTATTTATTTATTTTAAGAAATGGTCTTTTGTCTTGAGTTGAATTTGAACATATTTTTCTTTCTAGAAGAGGGAAAACTAATAGGGTGTTTGGAAAGTGGTGGAAACCAGTGGTGAGAACCATTTTTACTGTAGCATATGAGAACTTTACACTGTAACAATTTTTTTTTATTGTTACTGTAACATGTGAAAACTTTTTACTGTTTATAACTAATTTTGTGATGAAAACTTCAGTTTCTATCACTTTATCAAACACCCCCTAAAGGGCCCTAGCTTCGGGGGCCAAAATCTGGCGAGTCCCGAAAAGCGGATTAAGAGATACGTGTCGTGCATGTCGAACTGACGTGGAAATGAAACGGATAAATGATTGGGAACCAAGGCCGGCTTCCTAGTGTTAAAACAATAGACAGATAGTTTCTTTTTTTATCATTTTTCAAATAAATAGCTGAATATTTTAAAAATTAAAAAATAACTGAATTTTTTAAAATTAAAGAAATGACTTTTTTACAGGAGTATATTGTTGATTATATTACTAATGTACATAATTGATTAACATTAGAATATCACTTATTAACTATTATTTATCACTAACAAATTGATTTATCATTAATCTACTAATAATTTATTATTGAGAAACCGATAAATTATTGAACGAATAAACTATTAAGTTAATCAACGATAAACTGTAAATCAATACATCATTGATGTATTTTAATATATCATTTATGTACAAAAAATGGCTATTTTCTTGATTTTCAAAAACTTCAACTATTTACTTAAAATAAGTTTAAAAAAAGACCATCTACTACTATATCTTAAAAATAATTGAATTAAAATATAGTGTAGGACTAAATTAGCTGCGATAAAATATAGGGAATCAAATTGGAAGGTTACCCCTAGGCGCTACAACCAAGGTTGCAAAATAATTTAACAGTTCAATATATAATTAGAGCACTGTCTATTTTTTTAAAAAAAATAATAATTCCACACTTAATTTAATGTATGGTGTAGAGTTTGAATATTTCATAGACCTATCTTCAATTTTCAAAAAAAAAAAAAAAAAAGCTGATAAGACATGGATTGAACAACCCCAATGTGAAGTAAAATGACGATCTCTAAGCTCAGAGGACTCTGACTTTTTTTTTGAAAGTAGAACGAGATGACCATGATCATACGAATATTGTGTACAATTGACGGTTAATCTTAATACGATGACTTTTATTTATTTATTTACGAGGCTTTCTTGTAGTGAAAAGATGCCACAGAATTTCATGGGACCGCTAATCTAATATTTTTGTTTTTAATTATTAGTATTGTTGCAGATTTATTTGTATTCAACACATTATAATATACTTGTATATATGTTTTTTTTTTCACACCAAATATGTAACGTTTCCTAAGCTAATAGGTTATTCATAAAATCATTAATCTTCAAACTAAGAGATAGAATTTGTAATTGATTTGGTTCTAGAAACTGTGCCAATTTCCAAGGCACAATACAATAGCACCAATGTTAAAAAAGTTTGAAGTTATAGCTTTTAAGACTTGTTAGACATGGGGTCCATTCGTCTTAGCTTTTCATGGTAGGGTGCACCTGTCTGATTTGTTAAGGTGAAGGATGGAGGCTTACGGCATTCTATCGATTATAAAGAGCTGATGAATAAGGTTATTTTGAACAACAAGCATATCTTACCCTACATTGATGGCTTGTTTGATCAGTCAAAGAGAATAGTGTTTTTTGAGATCGATTTTATGAACGACATGCTTGTTTTGAAGCGTTACAAAATACAGTCTATGATGTACTATATAGATACAAGAATATTGACTCTTAAAATAACAGAAATAAAAGGACCATAAGCAATGGTGGAGCTAGATGGAGGCAAGTGGGGGCTGCCGTTCCCACTCACTTTTTGAAAATTAAAATTTGAGCCTTTAAATTTTATAATTTTTATATTATACACCACTAAGATTTAATATTTTCATATATACCCTACTGACTTTTAGAAAATCTCTTACGCCAATACTATATAATGTTGTGCCAATGTCATGACAATTGACTGTTAAAAACACTCTTTAATGTAATATCATTTGTAATGCCAAATTAGTCATATGTTAAACTTGATAGCTTTTTATATCCTTAAAATACAAAGTATAAAAATGAAAAAAGAAAACAAAACTCTAGTGAGAATATCCTTATCGTTAATGCAGTGCATGTTTTCGAACACTAAGTAGGACTAAAATCATATCAAAATAAAAAAGATATGCAAAAAAAATATTGTTTTCATATATCTATAGGGTATTTTAGAGCATTGGTTTCAACCAATGATTTGAATTAATTTGAATAAAAACTATTATAGTCTATGAGAGTTTTACATTGTAGCTCATTTTTTTTAACACTATAACATATGAGACATTTATGTTGTAGCAACCAAAAGTTTTGGATAAAACTGAGAATACATACCCTAATAAAAATTAAACATTTCATAAGAAAACCCTACTCGTATGGTATTTTTCATGGTATAAAACTTTTAATATATATTTAGAAGTTGTTGAAAAATATTTTGTGATGTAATATTTATGTCATTTATTCTTAAAAAAAAATAATATACACCACCGCCTCCACTGAATTGAAAGGTTGGCTCCCCCTGACCATAAGCAGAGGCTGCTATCACTACTATTATTATAAACGCAATAACTCTGTTAATTATTGTTCCCATTATCCTTTTTTTCTTTACTTTCGAAAATTAACCCGTTTTGGGTTGACATTCTTTTTTTTGTCTTTTCCTGGTGTTGCCGTTTATCAGTTCATTGCCGTTTTATATGATGCTGTCTCCTCTGATATTTTATTTTCTTTTTCTTTCGTTTTCTTTTGTTTTCATTTGTTTGTTCCCCTGAGATTGTATTGTTTTATGTCGTTTACTGAGATTGGTGTCGTTTTCTCTAATTATGTTTCATCTGTTACGCTGTTTTATATTTTAGTTTGCTGTCGCTTATATTATTGTGCTTTACGGTTGATGTTGTTTCAATTTTGTTGTCGTTCTGGGCCGATGTCATCTGTATTGTCTTTTCCAAAATGATCTCGCTTTTATTTTGTTGTACCTTTCAACAAATTTGTTATCCTTTTTTCAGTTTTTTGTCGTTTTATATATTACTGTCGTTTTCTTGGTTGAGTCGCTTGCCTTAGTTTTACGCTGTTATCATTGTCGTTTTCCAGGAACATGGCCATTTTAGTTGTTGTCCTCTCCACTTTTATATTATTGCCGTTCTCTACTTTCTGTCGTTTTCATTCCTTTTGGTTTCTGTTGATGTCGTCTGTCAATCGTCCAGTTTCCTAGGATTGACAGTTTTCAATCCAGTGATGTTGTCCTCATTTCAATTTGTCGGTGTTTATATTGTTCTCCAGTTTGACATATCTAAGATTTACATTAGCATTATTTGTAAGTTAATAGTAACTGAGTAAATAATAATAGAGAGAGAAAGAGAGAGAGAGAACGACACACAAACTAGTATATGATTTGAGTTAGAAAGCTAAGACGTTGCTTATATATTTATGACTCTTTCAACCTAGCTCCATCAAATAATGGCTTAAGTTCTACTTATACATAACATATAAGGTACTATATGTGTGAGTGTATATATAGATATTATATTTCTAGTCCCCATTTTGAGCTTCTTAAAGGTACTACACATTTAAAAATAAAAAACAAAAAATAGAGGGAAAAAAAAACTAATTAGCAGGGTTTATGAACCTAAGCAACTAAGACTTATTAGGAAACCCTCCATTTACAATAGTAATGTAACACTCAGAATTTAATTAAGCAAGATTAGTAAGTGAAATAGTGAATTAGTGTGTCGTGACATAATTTGAACATAATATAACTATTTTATGACATATTCAAATTAAAGTTACTTTTAATCATTTTAAACACTTTTAATTATTTTCATTTGTCATCTTGGATTTTTAGACAAAATAATTTGCAAGTGTCTAATATGTCCTGTTTTGGAAAACTATGTGTTAGAACATAGTTTTTACTTCGCAAAACCACCTTTTTCTCTATTTATTCTTCTCTCCCCCTCTCTATTTATCTCTCTTCCTCACTCTCTCCCTCTCACTCTCTTCTCCCGCGCTCTATCTCTCTCCCTCTTTCTTCCTTTGTGTATTCTCTCTCTCCCTCCTCTCTCTTTGATTCAAAAATTTTGAATTCAAGCTTTGATTCTTAGTTGGATTGGAGGTCAAGGAACGTGATTAAGCTTCCATAAACTCGTTTTAAAGCTCCGATTTGAGGTAAATTCATTTATTTTCAAAATTTCAAATTTTGCTTAAAATTTTCTAAATTTCTTTGAAACGTTGTGATTTAAGTTTTATGAGCTTAGAAAACCCTAAATCTAAGTTAGTAGAACTCATAACATCTAGAATCTAGGTTTGGTTTGATGAAAAACGGATTTAAATCAAGTTTTTCTATTTTTCTTTATTTTTCTCATTTTCAGATTTCTTTAAAAATTTCTATACAAATCTTATTTAAATGTGTTTAAAAGTGTTTTAGTATGTTTTTCTATCATATATGAATGTTTTCTATGCATGGGAATTAAGAAAACAAGTTGAAAATGAAGATTTGAGCTTGCAAGGCCGAAGCTTGAATATGAAAATTCTAGATTTTTTCAGTTTGGCAGGCTGGATTTAGGAGTCTGGCAGGTTGGACTCATCCCTTCAGCAAGTTGAACCTGGGAACAGTTCGGTAGGCCAAACCAGAGAATTCGACAGGCCGATTGGGCCTTGCAAAAATTTATTGTTTTTTGCCCGTTTTCTATGTTTTAAACCCAAATTGAGATTTTAACTTTATAATATGATTTTATAGACATAAATAGCATACTAAGATACCATGAAATAACACAGTAGTGTAGAATAACCTAAGCTAGATATTGATAAACTTAGTTTATATTTAGGTCGTTCGTGGTTCTATGCAGCTAACATATAGTAGGTCGGGACTGCGGTGCTGAGTCATGATGCAGGATATCGAGGTAGGACTTCTACCCTTTTCTTTGATAGCCAGGTTTTTAAATAGTTTTGACCTTAAAGATCTTTTCAAAATATTTTCAATAAATGACAAAATGTTTTAAATATTTTCAAAGGGGGCCTTTAGCCATAAAATGATTTCTTTCAATTTGATTTTTAAGCAATGATTAAAATGAATTTCTCAGTATTTTTCATTACTTGCCTAAAAATGAATGTTTATAATGAATCAAATAATGAATGTAATTAAAAATACTCAGTAACATGGGATTTAAATAATGATAAATACAAATAAGGGCATGATGCTATTTTCAGAGATCATGTCATATAAAGTGGGACCTTAGGGGTAGGACCCAAAACCCAACTGGGCCATTATAGCAGTGACTTATATGGTTTGCCCGAAAAAAGGCAATAAGATTCTTTCTAGATGAATAAAGAACCGTTTTAGTAAGAACAATTTAAATGAATTATTTGTTCACTTATTTATCAAATTCTGTTTTCTAAATACTTTTCTGAATGCGAAATTTTATATCCGAGTTAATGTTTTCTAAATTTTGGTCCTACTGAGCCTTTTGCTCACATTTTCTTTATCTGTTTCCCCTAAGAGGATGGCAGCTTTAGGACAGACAAGGAGGCAACTAGGCAACAAGTGAGTCATAGGAATACCGTTTTAGGTTATTGCTTTATTCAAATCAAGGCATATATTATTTAAACTCTTATCTCTCATATTGGACTGTGATTGTATTATTTTATTGTCGATACCATGTGTGTACACTAATGTGGATTTGATAGGGCCTAGCTTAGGTTTGACTGTCTTTAATATTTTACTTTCTGAGTAACTCTTTCAAAATAATAATAATTGTTTTAAAATGTTTTAAACTATCACGTTTTTTAAAATACCCCTCAAAACATTTAATTGGTGTTTTAATTAAAAATCTAGTTTAATTAACTTAATTAATCCACCACGTCATTACTCGTACTTCAGGGCATGACAAGCAAGCAAGTAATAACTGGAGGGAGCCACATTAGGTGATGGTGGTGCCTCCAAAACGACCATAACCCACCCACCCCGGTGCCTCTCCACGCTTCTGGCCCTCAGCCTCAGCAACCTTTGGTTCATCGTCGTCGAAAGCGTCATGAAGCAGCGGGTAGACCACGAAATTAAGGTCGTCGGTCGGCCTCATTCCCAACCAAAACCTAACCCTAAGCTCTTTCGCCGTACCTTGCTCCAAAGCCGTGGCTTTCGGCGTCATTTATGGTGATGTTGCTTGGCCTGTATCCTTGGTACTGCTTCTCCATGTAGTGTGGAATGAAAGCTTGGAGCCTCCTCTCAGCTGGGTACTACACATTGCGTGATCGGTACCTGTAAAAATATAAAATTTTAAGTTGAATGTAAGAATACTAGTAGGCTATGAATAATATTTATTGTCTTTTTTAGCCATTGATGACAATTTGTTAGGAATTTATATCATAAGTTGTATTGCCATATTAGTTCAGGTTGGTTAGAATTTGTTTGTACACAAATTAATGTGGCAAAATTTTTGTGGAATAGTTTTTTTAATAAAAAAAGCTGTAGTTTTTTCTATTAAAAAACATTAAACAGACAAAATAACCATTTTGTTGTGATATCAAAATTTGTATAGAAAGTTGTATCCTTTGTAGTAGGTAAGCGTGTTTTATGTTTAGTTAATTGAAAATCAAAGATTTGGTTCATGCTTGTGTCCTTTATAAGTTAAGAGACACTCCTGTAAACTCAAATACTTTTAAGTTAATTATAAGGATTCCAGCGTATTTCCACCGGTGTTCGGGGAGGAGCTACAACCGACGACAGTAGCCAACCGTCCTTCAACTTGTTTTCTTTAAAATTTTGTACATAAAATTTTATAAAACATGTGTTTTGTCCTCTCTAAAATTGTATTTCATCTTTTTTAAAATTTTACATCTCTTTATTTATCACATCTTATTAATTCAATCATATCTTGTCCCATCCCATTAGTTCAATCACGCTTCCTCTTCTTGCTATTTTGTTTTTGGCTCCATACCCGCCAGTGATGGTAAGACTTGTGGACTATCTTCATTAGTTTTTTAAAGAAACAAAAGTCAACAACCAAAATTAACATTTTTTAAAAACCTCATTGCATCCAAATCCTTGGTTTCTCTGAACCAAACGGTCTCGGGCCAAGAACCAGTTAACATGTTAAAAGAAGTTGGTCATGCATCTAACTATGTTTCTAGTACGTACCTGTTGTGAGGGTTACTGCCTCCCACAAGACTTCTGCCAGGCAAAAGAACAGCCGGGGAATGGTACATTCCAGGAATTGAGGTGGCTCCCAAAAGAGAGAATCTCCTTCCTCGCACTGCCGGAGAGAAGCGTTGCTAGCCCTTTCCCACCCGGCGGCGCCACGCTCTGCGCCGTCAATTATTAATACATCTCCTGTCGGAAGGATGATCATATCTTTCATGAGACGAACGAGGGCTAGGCATGTCCTCCATGTGCCACCTCAGTTGCGATGAACTCGTGCTGCCCGCGATCACCATTCTTCTCGCTGCTACCCATGCCGTCAAGGTACCTAACAGCGGAATAGCCAAATTTTTTATTTTTATTTTTCAATGGGATAGGATGACAAAGATAGTACTTTATTGAACAGATATACAGTTATATATTACTATTATTAAGCAAAAGTACAGTTATAAATTTTATTCTTGTAAAATGAAAACATAATATCATATTTCAATTATTCAACGGATTACCGTTGCAAGTATAGTCTAATTTTAAAAATGTAGTGGGGGTGTTTCCACTCACGTCAATGTGGCTCTGCCACTGGTAGTACCTGTGGTCTTGTCGGGCTGACTGGTTGGCGCCCGAGGCCGCTCCTCCGCGGATCATGACCTTGACTCGTTGGAAGTTGTTGCGGTGGACTGGGGGGAGGATTACAGACGAGCCGGAGCTGGGATAGTTTCTTAAGCCATCTCCGGGGATGCAAGGGAATGTCCTGGCCACTGTGTTGCTTCTGCAGTCGAAGAGGATTGAGTCCCGATTTGCAAAGATAAACAAGTTACCTGTTTAAAATCAAATCAGGGCTTAGTGATGTTTAGGCGAATGACGCTGTATTTGAGATTTATCGAAGTATGTTTTGGGTAGAATTGTGATTAGATAGCAATTTTTAATATACCTAGTATTTAATACTAATTATATTGTTGCGTGTATCTAGCTAGAAGTTGAAAAAAAAAAAAAAAAAAAAAAAAAAAAAAAAAAAAAAACTAAATATCGTTATCACCTCACATCACCAAATAATGTGCACCTGAAATTAGTGGTTAAGTCAGAAGATATTTACAAAGATAATTTGTTGATAAATTGAAAAATAGTTCTATATTTAAATAATTTTTTATATGGTCTGGCACCATTATAATCTTTCTACTAAAAGTAGGATAAAAATTAAATTTTTATTTTTTTCGTGGGGTGACACTAATACGTGACTCGTTAACTCAGTGTTTCTGTAACTTGTAAAAAAAAGGTTATAATAGATAATATTGCTGGTTTAGCTAAGATTATGCAAATTTCCTATGAGATCCTATACAATCTAATTTACTTAACTAGTATTTATTGTTAGCTGCCCTTTCATGACCAAAATATTGTTACTTGTAGCATTTTTTTTGTTTTAAATATTGTAGAGCCTGTTTTAGGAACTTTTTACTTTTTCTCGATACTAATTCGAAATAATTTTTCAAATACCCTCTTAATTTTACTACTTATGTGGTATTTATTTTTATAGATATATATTGAAATTTAAATGTTATATCAATTAAACTATCCTAGCACATTATGTGTAAGTTGTGAAATTGAACATTATTACCGTCGGAAGAAAGGTGTACAAGGGGATAGAGGTTGTTCCCTTGCGAACTCCGGTCATTAATGCTGCGAAGAAGAGGGAGATTGAAAGCGTCTTCCTCCAAATTCCTCTTCGGAACAAACTCATAATTGAAAACCCTCCTCCCTCCGACCAACATCACCGATCCTTCTCCGGCAACGCCACGCTCGAGGCGTACCACCGCTCGTCCGATCACCGTGCCCTGCTCGACTCCCTCCAGTCGCAGTTGCGGTCGGCGCAAGGCCTGAAGTACCGGATCCTTCGCGATCCGTCACGGTTGCCGCCTGCCTGCAGGAGCGTTCCGTTGCTTAGGAAAGAGCCCGAGGAGCACCACGGGTCGGTGTCCATCCTCAAGGTCCTAATTTCGTTTCCCTTGATGTCGTAGTCGACCGAGTGGGCGTAGCAGTCGGAGTCCGACACGTCGTCGTTGTCGTTCGAGACGGGCCCACCTTCGTCTGCTCGAAGATCACGACGGTGTCGTGGTGAGTGGGTGCCATGTCCATGGCCACAACTCCTACGTTGTCTAGTAGAAGCTCCCAACGGCCTTGCCTAATTTCGCGACAAGGATGATCATGAGCTTCTGGGGGCTTTGGACAGTGTCGATATGGCCCAAAAAATGGAGTGAAAAAAGAAAGAAATTATAGAGAGTTTGATGATGAGATGGGAGTGATATATATGATCGGCCACGTCTACTTTTTTGAGTAGTTGATGAAATATAGAGTGTTGTAGGCTTTATGTAGTCCTCAAAAGTTTCTTTTTCTTTGTTTTGCTGAGGCTAATTCAGCGGAGTGCATTCAAGAATTGAAGCCGATTCACTTGGCGTATTATCATGCACTAATTAATAACGTTAAAAGCAGCGAATATTTAGTTTTTTTTTTGTGTGTATATATATATATATATTCGTGTCCACGATTATTATTAACCATTTGATATAAACCTAACGATTATAATAAAATGGATGATTCACAAAAAAATTTAATGATAATTAACGAGCTTAAATTCTTATTTCGTCACGTCATCAATTGTTAGTAAATTATACTTTTATTAACAATGTAATAATTAGAAACATAACTATTAAAAAAACCATATGTAACTATTGAAAACAAATTCCTCATATGTATGTGTGTATATAACATTTTAATGGTTAATCTTATATTTATTTATAGGTGGATATTGTTGTTTTAATCATGTGATATAGAGTAAACAATTATAAAAAAAAAATGAGTAATTAAAGTATATGAAATGTAACATCATCATACTAAAATGCTTGAAGAAAAATAGGTTACCATTCTAAACCCGTCCACATATATGTCCTTAAAAAGAAAAAAAAAGTCGTGGTAATGCAAGTAAAGAAACGGGGGCCTCTGATGCATGCCATTGCATGCAATCAAGGATTTGGTTGGTGACTTGGTGAAAATTTAAACTAGGTTTTGGTTTGGCCTGGCAATCATATAGGATATGTGAAGGAGTCTTTGGCTGATGGCCATTGCACTGACTGACTTAAAGATAAACACTTCTTGATCCCCTCCTTTTTAACTCTCTTAATCTTTAACTCATCTTCATCATTTACGAACTCCCATCTTCCCAAGGCTCGGAGGAATGATGAGGAGTTCGAGAGACAATAGTACAAGAATGACTCATGTTGTTTGGTTAATGAAAGGGAGAGTTGAAAAATAAATGATAATTATTTGTTTAATTACTATATTGTCCATTAACACAATTTGTTAATTTTGCAAGGTAAAATATGGATTATTTGAATCTCTCTCTTTTCTTCACCTCTGATGCTAGACGTCGAGAGGTCGGTTATTGGCGTGGGGAGGCCTCCGTCTAGCTCAGCTTTGGTACTTTAAAAAGAACGTCAGGTTTCAAACTGATAAACCATAAGCTGTTTATTTTAGCCAAAAATCTACACTTGCCTTTAATGTTGAAATTTGAAGTTCAAATGCCCGGGAAAAAAAATGTCTGGAGAAAGTACCAAGTATCTAGCTCAACTAGTATTAATTCAACAGAAGAAGCATCTTGATTATTGAGGGGGGAAAAAGCATCTTATTCAAGTACCGATTAAAAAAAAAAAAAAAAAGAGGAGGAATACATGGGCTACCCAAACATATCACTGGTAGTAACAAAGTCTTGTATGACTTGACAGAAACCGGAGATACGTACAAAAGGCACGAAATTTAGATCTAGTTGCAAATGGCGGCGCAAAATTGTTTTAACGTCCTTAATAGAGCCTTATTCTTGTGTGAATACTGCTACGGCAAATCGGGCATAGATCGAGTTCTTCGCCGCAATCACAACATGTCTGCAAATAGTAGTGGTAAGATTTTACATCCATTCATGTTATCTTCTGCTTCAAGGTAATTAAGCAAACAGTTAAGATAAGCAAGGCTTGCTCACCTGGTGGCCGCAACCAAACGCCATGTTCTTTGGATTGCAGATGCAAATGGGACAAAGCTGTCAAGATCACAAAAAGAAAAGTTTATTATCCGCCATTGTCAGACTCGAATGATATCAAAAGGCAAAAGAACTGTGGGGTGAGAAGGTGAAGTACATGATTATCAAAATTAGAAGAAGAACTAGTAGGAGTTGCCCTGCCAACACCGGCTTCATGTCTTCTGGCAGAAGGTGCAGTTGCGTGATAATCGCTTGAACGTGAACGCTTTGAGGAGCTGAAAGAAGCTGACCCATAGAGAGGAGGGGGAAGAGGAAACCTGTCTACAGCCTTTCCTCTACTAACACTGGTTTGATCAATGCAAGAAAAGACAATTTTGGAATCAAAATTTTCGCATTGGCCTCGAGTGGCAAAAATCCTAAATGTCGAAGCAGGAGATAGAGATTATTACCCCAATAAACCAAGCTCCAAGGTTGCTTTATACTGGGATGGTATTTCCATCAAGGCTGCCAGAGCAAATTCTGTTTCTTTTCTGAATCTGTCCGTATTCTTCAACATTATTTCTGTGTAATTGACAAACTACAGAAGACAAAAGAGAGAACATAATTTCAAACATCGAGCGAATACTCCGATGAGCAGAAGTGTTTTTCAGTTATATATAGAAGTCCTTGCCTGGAAGTTATCAAATGCCCGAGCCGGGATGTTATCATCAAATTCCCTCATCATGTCCCACGGTCCATCTCCGACTCCGACAAGAATAATTGACAATGGGTACTCGCTGCAAATTGAATTGCATATCAAGAAGATCCTTGGAAAAAGATACGATAAAGACACAAGAAATAAATCAACTACCTTGCCTTCACAATAGCTTCAACTGTTTTCTTTTCCTGTGGGCTTAACTGCCCATGATCAGTATCGACACTTCTAGTCACCTGTGTCAATGCGTAGTTTTAATCAATATAAATTGAATAGTAGTAGCACATTAGGAATTATGCGACCTACAATAGCACTCCTTCTGAGTATATTTCACACTTGCACATATTTACAAAGCAGCCAGTTTACTAAGGTAAACCAGATAAACCGTTTAGACAAGTTTGAACTTGCTGCTTTTCTTATAATGGAACATATTTTTAAAAAAAATGCGAACCAAACCAGTATCTGCTTTGTATTTATGCATTTTCTCCTTTTGATCTCAAACAAGCCCCTCGAACCCTTGTAACTAAACTGTCTTCTTAGGTTTTATAATCTGCCCGCTTGTTTGCTCGGTTGAGGGGTCAATCTTTAAGTGTTTAGATCAATGATTAGGAAACCAAAAGGAAAAACAAGAGAAATAAAACAAGGTCTCCAATCGAAACGTTAGATCATGTCTTTGTTCGCAAAGAGATTAAAACAATTAGTTTGTCAAAATGACAATATTTGTGTAAGCAAGTTTTTTGGGTTTGACAAAGGCGATTCAAAAGCATCCAGGCAGTCAACACAAAAATCTTCAAAAACTTTTAAAGTAAGTTATCACATCCTGATTCAATATGCAAACTTTTATGCTCTTCATGATGCACCATCAGACCAGAAAAAACCACTCTACTTTGTAATATAACACTGCTTGCTCAGTAAGTTTTTCAAAAAGGAACACAATACAAAACCAAATGAATACCTGTCCATCAGCTATTATTACTAGCACGTGGTACTGGCCGCCACTTTGCTCAACAACAGTGATCGCCATTTCAATGATCGGAGCAAATGATGTTGGCCCTACAACCACAAAAACCCCAAATCTGTATGAGACTACTGTAACCAAATAACCAACCGAGCAAGGGAAAAGGATTAGCCTGTCAAATAGTGACCTGCAAGTCGTAGCTGAGGGACTAACTCCCTATATCGCGTCAATACTTCTTCAAATCCATTGCAGAATCTCTCGTCAGGATAGAAACTGAAAACTTCCTGGTCATGGGTTGATGCTGCCAACATAAAGGACCACTTATGTTTTTAGATGTCAAAAGAAGTCAAAGGACAAATGATTACAGTAACTGCAACATTCATTCAAAAGAAGTACCATCTCCAAACCCAAAACAGGGAATCATGTTATCTTCGTCAAAGGAAGACAATGTTTTCCCAATAATTGATATTGCTTGTTCATAGGGATTTTGCTCTTCCCCAATGTGATGCAAGCTTTTCCGGTAAAATGACCTTGCACCTAATACAAGATTAAGTTAACCATAGATCTCTGAAACTTTAAAAAGGAACTTCCTTGCAGCTAGATGAGGCCAAACCTGTCCACTCATTGCTCTTTGTGAAGTCAATACCAACAATAAGATTAGACGACTCCAATCCAGCATGTGCCAACGCTTGAGTTACCTATGAAGATACAAATGGATTAGTGCGGACCAAAATATGGTGTTGTTGGTAAGTAAAACAACAATCTAGAAGACATAAGCAACAGATCACTTATACCTTATTGATTTTTCTTTTTCTAACTACAAAGGTATAATTCCATTGACAACGAGATGTAGTCAAGAAAACATGAAAAAAGGATAGGGGGACAAAGGAAACACCAACCATGCATGCTTATATAGGAACTAAATTGAGATATCCATTTTGTAAAGGTATCAAAAGTTCTTGGGACTTCAGCTCAAGTGACAATGAAAATCTAGACAAAATGTAAACTGTTTGGAAATGTTTAATTCTTGAATTCATATGGCCCAAAATAAAACACTTTTGAATGAGAATAAATATATTATTATAGTAAAACTATTTTGGACTTACCTCCTAACAACTTGAGCTTTTGGGAGAACTAATAAAACTAAAATGATATCATAGTAAAAGGTCATGAGTTCCAAGTGTTGGAGAATAAAGCTTACCTCCTAGCAGCTTAAGCTTTTGAGAGAATTGGCAAACTAACAGTACATTAAAAATCCATAAAATGATCTACTATCAAAAACATTTAAAGTTCCTTTTCAACCAATGACACTACATACACATAAAGCAATAGTATTCCTCCCATCTTACCTGGTCAAGGCTTTTGTAATCATCACCTATTTTTGAATACTTCCTTTCTAGCGTCCTTTTTGGTTCGGGTCCTCGAGCTCCACCGTAGCTTTGGGACTGATAAGGACGATACTGGTGATGTCCATATTCTTGGTTTGGCTGGGCATATGGCGATTGTGGATAACTTTGATAACTTGAAGAATATGGTCTCGACCCAGAAGAAGAATGTCTTGGACTCTTCCATTTTGAGGATGACCCACCCATCAATTCTATATTCTACTGAATTTTCTGTGACATCCAAAAAAGGCCAACAAACTATAAGTGCCTCCACAATTATTCAACCATGAACGGCCGTGAAAACCAGAAAAATATGACTCCTCAAGAGCAAGGTCAAAAACTTGAGGATGCAGAGTAAACAACAAACAATTATTCTGTTAATATAATTCCAATTAATTATATGAGCGAGTCAAATAGAATGACTCTCCAAGTTAGGATCTTTTCTTTCAAGTAACTAAAGAAGCTATATAAATTATAAAATTTCATCATTTGCTTCAGATAAATCCATAAAAAGATCCCAAATCCGAAATGCGGTCCCAGATCTGATACTGGCTAGAACAGAAGGACCTAAAAAGCAAGTCCAAGAAACTTTTAAAAAATAATAGGAATAAAAGAACATTCACAATTGTTGACTGGCATTTAAATAATCTTCTAATTTAACCAAAAAAGAGAGGAAAAAAATAGAGCCTTGTGTTCTTTAGCATTACACACGACCAAAACACAAAACCTACGATATCTGGGAAACTAAAATCTATGCCACATGTAGCTCCTACATAATTAAAATTGTTCTTTTTTGCAGTACAAATTTAGAATCAATCAAGAAATTCCACAATTTTCAATTCCACACAAAACTTAGAAAAAACTTCATATCCAATTGCAGCCCAAGAACAGAAACAACAAAAATAGCCAGAACCCACAACCCAAAATCAATTCTTTAACCAAGAAAACGCAAAACCATCAACAATTATGCAATTTAAGCAACAAAAATTAATACACAAAAGATGGAAAGTCAATAAAGAATCAAATGATATCAACCTCTAAAGAAGCAGAATCAGGTCAATCTATGCAACATTTTTTGCAGAATGAGAAATTAAATCAGAAGAGCCATAAACAGAGAGAAAAGTAAGCAAAGCAGTGGATGAGAAGAACGACTGACTTGTTTGAGGTTTAATTCCAAGAAGTTTCCTCGCAATAGAAAAAAGTAAATGGGTGTTTTTTTTTCTTGTGTTCTTTGGTGCACTAAATACTTCGTTTTTGTGGGAAGAATTTGAAGAAGAGGCCAAAAAAAGCTTTTCAATCAGAGAAATGACTTTTTTTTAACACCAAAAAATACGTTTTCTTGAATAAAAAAATTATCTTAATTTTTTTTTTAAAAAAATAAAAAAATATAATAAAATAAAAAAATTAAACAAGATAAAAAAAAATTAAAACTGTTTTTATACTCAAAAAGTTTATTTTTTATACTAAAAAATGACAAAAAAAAGAGTTTACTGGCTAAAAAAAAAATTTTCAAAAAGTACTGTTAGCTGTCATTGCTTGTTGTATTGGACGATAGCGAAACCCGCCCACCGTTTACCCGTTCAGCCTTTTTGATCACCTGTGTCTCTCCCATTCAATTTTAAAATGCGAAAAAAAAATTATTGGCAACTTTCCAAATCCCCTTTGTATATTTTTTTTATTTTCAAATACCGCGCAATGGAATTCCAGTAGGTATAGCCCATGAGTCAACGAATACATAAAAAAAAATTGATGGAAATTCTTATGATGGAGGAAGCATCTTTGTTTTATTAATGGAGCAATAAGTTTTATAAGTGGGTTAAAATTTTAACAGTTTGATCTATAAATGGTTAAAAGGTTAGAGCGCTCGGTATAAAACCAATTACAATCATAGACAAGGCTTAAAAAGTTAAACCGGCCGCTAAAACATTTGTGTTTTGTTTGTTTTTTCTACCATAAAAATTTTATTTTTTTAATTAGAATTAAAAATATTTTTTATTAATAGACAATTTTGAATAGCCACATTACATCAAATTAAAAAATACGATCTGTCTTTGAGAAAGATAATGAAACAGAAACTCTTTTTTTTTTTGGAAATACTTAAAAAATGATCAGGATAATATGAGAATCGAAGGGTTGTAGATTGATTTGGATTAAATATATAGATAGACAAGGCCCTGTTAATCCAAAATATATATATATTTTATGTCTGAAATATTTATTTTTTTGTAAATTGGATTCAATGATCGAAGCGTTTGACAATTCTTTTTTCTTTTCACACGTTAATGCAGGAGAAGAGGGCACGTTGAGGGCAGTTGAGAATCTTAAGATAATTTAGGAGGCAGGCCAAAGAGAAGAGGCTTGTCGTTTTCAGTCTTTCCCTCATAAAACGCGCATAATTAGTTGTAGCACTACGCCTCTCTTTTCCAGGGGAAGAAAAGAAAGTAAAAAGGATAATAATAAAAAAACATTCTCTCTCTTTATTGGCCCTTTTGGTCAATAATTGTGATGATAATAACACATGAGAATCATTTGAACTTGTCATTTTCCGTGGACGCTTCAACCTTTGTTACAATTCTTATATTATCAAATCAAAACCTACGACATACGGATGTGGTATAATTAATTCAAACTGCCGTATCAATTAAAACGTATCAATTTTAATTTATAGTATAAAACTTTCAGATGTTACAATATTTTTAATTTAAACTTTTAATTTCAACTCATTTTTAAAACATATTATCAAAAAAAAAATCACACTCAAAATTTATCTAATTAACTACAATATTGGAAAAGTTTATTGCTTTCTGGCGTTTTATCATATCTTATTATTAATGTTGCTTACTTCTCAATTATTGATGGTATATTATAGTCGTATATATCATATCTTTCTTTTTCTTTTTCTTTTTGTTGGATATTTTTGGTGGTGGGGGTTTTGGTTGAATCTACAAACCAATCAAATTCAAGGCAAAATAAAGGGGTCTATGAATGGATAAACTTAGAAGACCGATTCATACAGCCAATAAGGGCAGATCATGAAAATAAATGAAAAGTCCCACGAGTCTTTTCAAGCACCGTTACCGATAGGTGTCAATTGAGTTATTAAGAACTGAGATATTTATTAAAAAAAAAAAGGTATGATTAGTGCAAGTTATTTCCCCAAAAAAAAAGAGAAAAAATTATTAGTTTTTTTAGGAGAATGAGAAAAATGTTACAGTTACTAAATAGCAAATATCATGTTGAAAAAATAATTAAAGTAAATGTTAATTATTTACATTTAATGGCAAAAGAATTTTCAAACGTTCAATTCTACCCCTTTTTTCTCTCTCATTTTGTATTTACCTCTCCTTTCTCCCAGTCTTTACCCAAATACTCCTCTGTTGTCTTCTTGGAGTCACAACTCTACCGCTACGACCTCACGACAGAGAAACTCGGACCTTCACTAGTTCGCAACTTTGACGAATAGTGATGGGACGGCCATGAGCGATCTCAAACATGACGGTGACAGGAGAACTCGACCACAGCGACGACGATGACGGGCGAACTCTACGACGACACCGACATGTGGATGTTGTTTGACACTATAGCAGTTTGGTTCAATGCGATGGCAACAACAATGGATATGGCTTCCCATCTCTCTTTCCGGTTTATCTCATCCTCGGTGACAATGTTACGAATTTTTTCAAACGCAAGTGTACGTTATCGTTGTTAAATAGTAAAGTATGTAGAAATAAGTTTCGTCCCACGAGGACCGATTAATATTAACTATTAAAATTGTGTCAACTCTAACTTTATTTGAACAAATAGAAAAGATGAAGGTTTTTAATAAAGCTACAAATAGATAATTAAACTAAAAATAAAAACAACTGCTAAAGTAAATAAAATCAATATTAACTAATTCTAAGGTTTCTGATTTCACCAAACCATTACCCCTTGAATTATTTAGCTAATCAGTTCTAAATTATCCTCTTAGTTGACAGTCGAAAATCCCTAAATTATTCGATGCTCTTGTCTGAGTTACACCAAAAATCCCCTCAAATGCTAACCACTATATTCCTATGTGAATTATAACAATTAAAAAGACGTTAAGTTTTATGGATTTTTATATAACGACCACACAAACTACGCAAGTTTATTCCTATCTCACATGCAATCTATAGTATTCAATACAATGATCAAAAAATAAATCTCCTTTTGGTTTTATTATAAACTAACAAATCATCTAATTAGTTGTCAGTTAATTAAAAACATTAGGAAAGGCGATGAATACTCAGCTAGGGAAAATAATTCTTTGATTGATATTGATAAAATAATTCAAAACATCATGGTCCAACTATATTATAGCCCTAGAAAAGAAATTTAGAACATAATTGAAAGAAAAAATATCATAAACAAATTTTTAAACATGAGAAAAAGGAAAAAGAAGAAAAGCAGTTGTTGAAATTGAAGCCAAATTTTTTCTCGATAGAACTTCTCCTTCACAATAGGGGCCTTGTTTTCTCTCTCTTTTCTAAGTCTAAGTGTCCCTTAAAATACCTAAAGTATGCTATTTATACTCTTGGGATAAAATTAGGTCAAAACAGGCTCTTACAAGGTATATGGCATGGTGGTTAGAACTATAAACACTGTAGCATGTGAAAGCTTTATACTATACTAACTTTTTTGCTTTTACTGAAGCACGTGAGAGCTTTACACTGTTCCTACCTGAAAATTTGGTTAGAACGAACTAATGTCAAACACCTCTTCAATAAATTGCTTGTTAAAAATTCCTTAATGGGCACCACAGCTTCCTCCGTCAACACCATGATGCTGAGTGTTGGTGGAATTTCTCTGCCTTTGACATGCACTACAGAGCTAACTCCTGGTTTTGTTGCTCCAGGTCCATGGGTTTCAGCTATCCTTTTCACATAGTGGTGTCGTGGCACCCAATTCTATGGCTGTCACATTGAACAACTCCCTTTTTATCAAAATTTTATTTTTGTACTCTATTTTCCTAAAACTTACAAAATCAAAATAAAACACCTAAAAAAGAATGGTAGAACTCTTAAAACTAACAAAAGATCATGTAAAAGAATACTCAAAATATTAGTATAATACTAACTCAACAAATACCTTCAAACATAAGAATTCGCTAGTCCTCAAACTAAAGAAAGAAAACAAAACAAAACTAACACAGGAAACATGACCGAGAATTGATCTAATTTGAGTTGCAAATAGGCTTCAAAGATTATGTTTAAGTCATAGCTCAAGAAAGGTTCTAATCATTACAAAAGTGTAGAATTTCAATTCAAAAACCGACCTTACCATGTTCTTGGGTATGTGTGTGTGTGTATCATCTCTCTCACTTAATCATTGCAACCCATATGAAGTTATACCAACAAGTGAACCATAATGGACCTAAATTAAGAAACTTTGCAAGCTCCATAGTCTTAATTTTCAAATCATTCTTCATTAACATAGACTATACAACATCAAAGGTTATTAGGACTTTATTAGGCTTATATTTTTGGCTGGGTTAAAAGTAAGATATTGGATATATGTAGCTTAGAATCACTTATAAGCACACAACGTATTGAAGGATTTTTCTAAGAGCTCAATATACTTCCGTAATCTCTCCCCTAAGCTTGTTTAGAACTTGCTTTCGTCTCCGCTTAATTTCTTTTTTTCTTTTTTTTTTTAATTGTAACACCCACCTAATACGACTCTAAAATAGTCATCTAGTCATACTAAGCAATGCACCTTTTTACCTTTACCTTATATCATTCTCAATAAGTTATATGACTTAATAATAAAAATGAGAGCAAATTCAAACTTTAGAAAAGCAACTCAAGGAGAAAGTTATAACATGTCTCACAAAGCCCATCTAGTTAATCAAATATATACAATAGAATACATATCTCAAAATGGATACAGTCGAACACTAAATAAAGCCACTACGACTCTCAAAACTATACAAATATCAAGGCCTCAAAATGACAGATTAGATAGTCCATATACACAAGTTCACGAGCATTAGGAGTACGCTAGCCAACCATCTAGTCCTCAATTAGTGATGAAAAGTGCCCTCATCTGCATCACCATAAACAAGTGAGCTAAAGCCTAATAAGTAGCATAATGCATAACATTATAATAATGAAAATATGTACGAGTTTGTGACTTGTAATCTTCATTTAGTAACATTTAATTCACTTTTCACTCTCACTCTTATCTTATGCACGCAATCATTGTTTCTTGGACAGGATAGTATCCCAAATACCTCATCTGACCTTATGGCCATATCAGTAATCATTTATATCAAATGTCGGTATTTGGGGCAATAATACATTAACAATCTCCTCTTTTCCCTTATTACCATCAAGGGAGCATCCCACAATGCAGTTCTCTATTAAGATAGTCTTCATTGAGACATAAAGGTTCAGAAATCTTCATCGAGGCATCTCTCATCATTACTTATCATTAAACTCATCAAAAGTCACCGAAAGATCTTTTAGAGAATTTCATACTCAATTACTTCACAAAAATGTTTTCGGTGCACATCTCTCATCATGTCATGTATGTATGCTTATGCTCTCAGCAATGGCATGTAAATCATATGCATAATTATCACATTCATCGGTAAACATAACATATGCATGACTTATCATTAAACTCATCAAAAGTCATGGAAAGATCTTTTAGAGAATTTCATACTCAGTTACTTCACAAAAATGTCTTCGGTACACATCTCTCATCATGTCATGTATGTATGCTTATGCTCTCAGCAATGGCATGTAAATCATATGCATAATTATCACATTCATCGGTAAACATAACATATGCATGACTTTATAGTGACACAGGCAAAATTCTACTTACTTTCATCTTTTACACTGTGTATGGAATTCTTGAGCTTCCTCTTTGGGGATCCGGCGTTCTACACCTCTATTTCATCATGTATTGCAACTCAAATTACTATCAATCTAACAACACTTTATGGTGGAGTATTAAGGAGCTTATTTTTCTATTGGAAGCCTCAATTTAAAGTCTAATCCTCTTAATCAATCTCACATTAGGCCTTTCAATCGTTAAATATCTTAATATTAAGTTTAAAATGTTCATGCAGATCAAAAGAATGAAAATTGAACCAAATTTCTCCATTTGAAGTGTCTTTACAATTTTCTATATTCTCTTTTTGTTTTCTCAAAAAGAAAAAAAAATGCCACATAACCCCTTAATTTTCAAAATCCTCAAATGCTCAATTTTCTATATTTGACCTAAACAAAACTAGAATTTCTAATAGTATTCATTTTTTTTTTTTTACAAATTTATACAATATCTTTAATTTGGACTAGCCATAAAGTCTTAGACATAACTCCCAAACTATAGCATATTTTCATGAGATATTTTAGCATATTTTCATGAGATATTTTAGAGTCAATGAGCCAACATATAGATGAAATTCCCTTAAAATTTTAGCACCTACAAAGCCATGTAGCACCCAAAACTTGAACCATATCATAAACAAACCTGATTCTAGATAGCCTTTAAAAACAAATGCAAAGCCCTAATCTCGAAATTGAGTTTGACAAATTTTTATGGGATTTCTTTTGACATAAAAAGACCATACAACTCAATTTTCATGGCAAATTCAAAGAGTATCCCTCTAAATTATTACCAAAATAGAACCGAATCCAAACAGCTACTTACCTTAGCTTGGTTAGGTTTTTCTTGCGATTTGCTCCCTAAAATTTATCAAACCACCCAAGTTGTCCTTCAATTTCTCAAAAATATAATTCCTTATGGTGTTTAGGGGTAAAGGAAAGTTGGAACTTGAGAGGCTTGTATTGAATTGAAACTTAGCTACTTGTCACTTATTTAAACAACCAAGCAACCACCTAAGAATATCTCACCTTGAAGTACTTTCCTAGTGTTCAACCTAGTGTAGCTTAAGTAGCCACTTACTAGCTTATTTAAGTGTTAAACATTCTCACAAAAGCCTAAGAACTAATTAAGTCATAACTATTTAATTTGCATACTAATTTAAGTGTATATACTCATATCGAAATTTCGGTACACTAAGAACTATGTCTTCAAATCCTTAACCGTTTATTTTCAAAACCTCATTGTTTATTCGAGAACCTTTCTATATACATCCAAACATGAGATAATAAATTTCCTAAGTGGCTTATGTCCTGACAAAACCCTAAATTAGGACTCAAAAACTAAAATACCAAATATCATGCAAATTAGATTTTCTAGTGCATTTGAACTGCGAATCTTGCATGAAATTCATGTCATCTACTCATTATTGATTTCATATCTCTATGACATTATCATGAGAAATCTCACACCACAATAGATCTTTCTAGTTAATAAAACTTATCTAAAAACTCCTCGTTTAGGTTGAAAGTAACTGTTTTTTATTGATTTTACACTTTTTAAGATCTGAGCTCCAGTACCTATTAAATCCCTTATAATTCCATAGAATCATTATCACCGTATTCTTTTCAATCATTTCACTTATTGGATCTGCTTTTAAGGAACCTTGTCACTCAACAATAAATTATGCATAACTTAATATTCAAAGCATCTTTGAGACTTAATGCACTTTATTAATATGATAGAAGTATCTTGATAATCAATAAAATATATTTATCATATGCATATATCATGACAACATGTAATGCATTGGCCAATAAATATATGAGAATTTTGGCCATCATATTTATACCCCTAAACTTATGTCTTGCATGCACGAACGAGAATTATAGCACTCTTGTTGTTGTTGTTGTTTTTTTTTTTTTTTAGGGAAAATAAGCTCAACCCTAAAGCCTTGTTTACAACACCATTGTCCTTCCTATAACACATCTAAACTCAATGAACTTTTCTTGAAACGATCAAATTGTACGAAGTGGGGTGACTAGTGATGTAAATATGTCATACCAATAAAGTGAGAATTTGGAAAGAATTTATGCAAAAGTTAGGCTAAATATGGGTGACAACAAAAAGGATAAATTAGGCTCGCAGGGGTGACTAGGGATATAAATATGTCAAGGGTTAGCTCAAAAGGCTCAATCAGTCTAAACATGGTCTAAATCATGTCCCTAATGTTGTATTGCCTAGGATTTCGCATCAAGTGACTCTCACTTAAGTTCTAGAGTTTGGTTGAGAGCAAGTTTCACCAAGTTAACAAAACTTTCTCTAAATTAACAAAAACAAGTGATTAAGACTTATGTGCTCAAAATGTCAAAAGAATCCAAAGCATAGTAAAACCAACTCAAGAATTAAGCGCACATACAAGAATGACAATTATCATCTTCCAAGACCTATATTCAATCTTAATCAAATTTCTTATCATTGGCCTTAAATAAAACAAACTGAATCAATACTCAAGAGACACAAAGACACTTTTTAATTTTTAATTTTTTGTTTTTTTTTTATTTTTAGGGAAAATAAATAAAAAACTAAGACAAAACAAAAACCTACGCCTAAGATAAAGCCTACTTCCAACCTTGAAATGAACATTATCCTCAATGTTTGATGGATAGCAAGAAAGTAAGGTATGGAGGACTTTTCTAAATAATGGAGGCGGTGGGGCACTCTGCTTCTTCTAATTTTTTCGATGCAGCACCACTGCCTTTTTGGCAAGAAATCATAGAATTAAATGCTCCAAAGCTAGGAGTTGAATATATATATATATATATGTACACATATGTATGATGGAATTAAAGAACTCTAACCCCAAACTTTCTCAATGGCCTAAAAAATAAATGCACATAAATTTTTTATTATTTTTTCCATCATTTTTCTAAATGAAATTAAAACAAAACTAAAAAGAAATAAACTAAGCTAAAATTTTAAAAATAGATAAAAAGAAAGTAATAGTTTGAAGCAGTTGAGTTGCCTCCTAAGAAGCGCTTGTTTTATAGTCGTTAGCCTAACTTTTTCTAAAATACTTTAGCTCTGGTCAGAGATGGTAGTGGAAGATTTATGCCAATCGACTCCAACTTCGACACAAGGCTTAAGTCTTTGCCCTTTGATATCATCAATGAACCATCCTCGTACACCCTTTTGCTCATTCCATGTTTGTTGCTGAACAAGGAATTTATCTTATTTTCTTTTCCATCATGATTCTCTCCCCAGTTCCCCAAACTCCACTTCCTACCTTGGTAGATTTGTGCCGCTACTGCCACCTATTTCTTCCTAACTTTGGTAAGCTTGGAGGTGTTAAGATTGGTGCCCTAAGGAACAAAACTATATAAATGAATAATAATGCAAATATTTCACGTGTTAATAATGGTCCTCATATTGATTTCATTATTATGTTTATGTATTTAAGCAAGCATGTGTTCCATGACTATAATATACAAATATTGGGATCGGGCATATATAGAGTTTATATGTGGTCTAGATACGAAATCAAGATTAATAGTCTTAATTATATAGTCCATAGTTTATGTATTTTGCTGGGCATTTTATATACAACAATACTATAATGGGGTTTTACATCCAATTGGGAAGACAGTTTATCTAGGCTGTCAGAGACGATTGACTCATGCTAGACATATTGATGTGGTAGACTTAATGGTAGTTGTAAACTAGACTCGACCTAAAATGTAATTGATTTAGTAATAATTTTTGTTTATTTTAAATCAATTCACTTTGACAATTATTTATGTGTAATCTTAATCCTAAAATAGATTCATGACTCTATGTTTATAACTTGTATCTTTTAATATGCCAAAGGCAGGAGTTACCGAAGGCTCTATTGTTGGTATGTTGGATATGCAACCTATATTTGATGAGAGCATGATCTACAAACACGGAATCCATAGGTTTCTAACAAAGAGTTAATATTATCCTTCCAAAGGTATTATTTGGGTATTTAGAAAAGAATAAAGCCTAAGTCATCTAGATACTTGTAGTAACCAAATGATTTTCTATTTGTATTTGTTATAAATAAAATTTTCAAAATAAGTAAAATAATGAAGCTTTGAGATAAAATAATCAAAATGTAAAACAGAATTAAGTCCTTTATTTGATTATGGGTAACCTGTTGGGATACACATATGCATGAAAGGTCATAGACAAGACTAATAAACAAACTCTCATAAAATAATATATTATCAAGAGTGCAACTTTGGTTCTTTAGTGGAATGACACCAAAGTTAATAACTAAATAGATAATTAATCAAGATTAATTTATCTATTGTTATAGGAACTTAATAAATATACGTCCATCGAGTCTAATGCTAGCTCACGAATTCCATAACTAGTTGTATATAACAGTTTACCACTAGTAATTTAGGAGATTATACTAGATGGGTTATTGGACCTGTTAGTTTGTAAGCCCAATAGTCTAGTTAGACTCTATATATGGTGCTTGGTCCAATCCTATTGGATTGTGGGCAGTGATAACATGTAATAATGAATGGTTTACAAGGTTTTAAATCGTTTAATTTGCATTTTTGTTAGTTATTCAATCCTTTAATTAAGTATTTTTGTGGTTCTTTAGTATTTTGGTTTGTTTTTCTATAAAATATGTTTAATTTTATGTTTTTTATTGTTTAAATATATATATATATATTGATAATTTTTAGAAGTGTTTTTATGTGCTAAATAATTAATTTATGTAATTAGATTTTAAAACATAAGTTTAAATAAGTTTTATTTTTATTTTAATGAATGTTTTTAGTTTTAATTTAGTTTTGTATTAAATAAATACGTAAAAATATTTAGTTATTTTTAGTAATTTTTTTTATGAAATAATTAAATTTTCAACGTTGAGTTACAACAAATCTTGATTCAAAGGCAAAAATGGAATGCAAAAATTTAAAGAAATCTAAAACTGGGGGTAAAAACATAATTGTAAGCAAATTCTTACGTCAAACCAGTCAACGCCATGTCACCATTGAGTCATTTATCAGCGCCACTTGGCGATATGTGATTTGCATGTCAACGCACATTCAGCAGCCCAATCAGCAGCAGAGCCAGCCTTGTTAGCACAAATGTGAGCCATCCAACCGCATAAAAAGACCAGATCCAATGGTTCAAATTTTGGGCTTCTTTCAGCTACTAGATCCGTCATATTTCCATTCCGCAATGCCCCAAAAAAGTCCATTTTTGTCCTTACCGATGCCGCGAAGCAGTGGATCGCTTGTTAAAACTTAGCAGAAATTTTAAAAAATTAATATTTACACCTTTTTGCGCTTTAGCTGGAATGTAATAAAGGCTCATTTGTGCCTATAAAAGAGACTTTTCGTATTTGGTGTTCTAGGAGGAAAGTTTAATAAGAGTTCAACAGTATTACAATTTTGCCATTTGTAATGTGTGTTAATTAGAGTGAAATCAAGGGATTTGTTTCAAGAAGCACTTGCTGATAAATAAAATAGTTGGCTCCACATTTTTTTTTTCTGTACCCCCTTGTTAGTGTTGTTCTTCACCCTTATAACCGTTCGTTTGACTTAAACATTAGAGTGCCTTTGATCGGTAAATCCATCCTGTCGTCATGGGAAAGAGCAAGTACGATGTACCATTTAGAGAAAACATTGATGTTGAGAATCCGAGAAAAAAAAAATCATGCTATTGCCATTTTAAGATGCTAATTACTAATTTTTTTTTTTCAAACATCTGCTACTAATTTTACCCCCTCCCAAATATGTGTTTTCCCAGCTTCTTCCTTTCCCTAATCCGTTAGAAAAACCCAAAGGCATAAAGGCCCTAAAGTAATTTACACCTTCGTCTCCCATTAAATCAACATTTATAATATATGTATTAGAAGATAACGGGGTGTTTAACAGGTGGTGGTTCAAACTACTTTTTTAGTTATAAACAGTTTAAAATTCTCATATACTACAGTAAAAATAGTTTTAACCATTTTATCAAACACCCTATAAGATATGGTCTGGATCGGTTTGTATTGAACTATAAAAATATAAAGCCAGAGCCGAACTTATATAACTTGATTTTGTTTTTTTTTTTTAATTATTTTGAATGGTTTGTTTATTTTTAGTTAGACTTATTGGTTTTAGAAGGTGTTTGGTTAAAAGTGGTTCACCCCACAAACTCAGTTATAAATAGTATAAAGCTTTCATATGTTATAGTAAAAAGAAAAAAATTATTATAGTATAAAGTTCTCATATACTACAGTAAAAACAGTTCCCATCATTAACTAAATACCCTATTAGTCGAATGGGATTGTTTTAGGTGATACGATTTGGATCCGTTTGTAAGAAACTACAAAAAATCTAAAACCAAAGTCGAACTCATACAAGTTGCCTTTGTCTTTTTTTTTTTTTTTAAATTATTTTCAATGGTTCGGTCATTTTTGGTTGGCCTATTTTGATTTCAGTCAGATGGGATCAGTTTTGGGTTTGGATGGACAAACCTAGACACATCTAAAATATGAGGCATTTTATTTCAAAAATTTGTCTGTAACATTTCTTTTTGAATGGGATAAATTAAAAAAACTTAATTTCTCAAAAACAAATAATTTAAAAAGTTTTAGAATTTCTCCTTTCTTTTCAGTTTGTTCTAGATATCTAACAGAATTTTACTATTCATACAAGAACAAATTACAACATTTTACCAAAAACCATTATGTAAATTTATGATTTTGAAAAATTATTCTTTATTTTTTACAATTCTCCGATTTTTGCATGATTCGCAAAAACGGTGATTAAGTTTTTGTCCGGAAATGGAAGAGAACGCCGTTCTGGATAAGCATTTTCTCTCGAACAAGAGAACCTTTGCCTCATCGGAGGTGTTCCAATGGAAGCTCTGGGACTTCCTTCTCTCACTATTTTTCCCAATTCTCGCTTTCATTTTCAGAAACAAAGATTGATCACTCAATTCCTCACTAAACCACCGCATTTCAGAAGCACTACTGATTCGGAGCTTTCTTCTCTCTCTAAAACCCGCCATTTTGTATGCAAATTCTCCTCTTTTCCTGACTTCTAATTCATGGGTTTTCGTTTTTCATGGCTTTCGTAATTATTACAACAAAAAATTAAAGGACTTATTTTAAAGAAATCTTTTTTGGGCTTTTTTTTTTGGTTTGGAAGTGTGAACTGAACTGATAAAAATGCTGCCTTTAATAGCTAATGTACATAATTATGATTAAATTTATTTATTTACATTAAATGAACAATTGTTTTTTTGAAAAATCTGAGTTGGGTTGTTATTTTTTTGCGATTCAGGGACGGGCTTCCATTCGAATGCAAGCTGACAATGAAGATTACGAGTTGAAACAAGCCAATGATATGGCTGCTGCTAGGAAGAGATGGGAAGCTTTGGTACTTTTGCTCTGTTACTACTACAATTTAATTTTTATCTCAATTTACTTAATGGGTTGGATGTAAGTTTAAGATTAGTGCTTTTGAATTTTGAGTTTCTAATTTGTGTGTGTGGGTGGGTTTGTGTGTGTGTGTGTAGGTCAGAGATGAAAAAGTTAAAGTCCTAACTCCAAGGGAAGCTGGGTATGCAATCCAACTTTCTAACAAAACATTACTTGATGTTCGTCCTTCCACAGAACGCAAAAAGGTGGATGTTTCTCTGTCTACATTTTTCTTCGAGTACATTGTCACGTATTGGTTCAAATTTTCTGAAGATCAATGAGCTTAATTGCTTTTATTCCTGCCACTAGCCTCATTTTAATAGTTCTTTTGAGTGATTGCAACGGCTTCATTTGGGAAGCACGTTAGAAAAACAAAGTTTAGTTTGCTACAGTGTAAAGCTCTTGCATGCTATAGTGAAAAAGCAAAAATTTGTTATAGTGTAAAGCTCTAATATACTACAATACTTAAGTTCCAATTGATTTCCTAAACACACTCATTGTCATTTTACAAAAGGAGTGATAAGTGGTAGTTGGGGCTTTTAGCCAAAAGGTCTTGACATGAAATGTGTCCCATGACATCAAAAAAATTGTCACTCTGAGACCGAGATCATGTACCTTGAAGATGCAATGGCATCAGACCTCAACACATAAAATGATTAACATCAAAATTGTTCAGGATGAGGACCCGCCCCCCTCGATGGGGTTCTAGATTGAGAGATTTTAGGAAAATTGTTATTTGACCGGGAGCAAGGTCATGTACCTTGAGACACAATGGGATCCGACCTCAACGCTTCAAAAGACTAAATATCAAAATTGGTTAGGATGAGGACCTCAATCCCTGTAGGTGGTGGACCTCACGTCCTCCCAGGGGTCACGGTCGGGATGGACTTCAATCTCCCTCGAGGAGTTGAGGTCGGAATTTCTAATGTCTTGTTAACTGAAATATTCAGTCTTCCTTCCTTTTTATATCTTCTTTGACGAATAGGCTGTAGAGGATTATATTACTTTCGGTTGTCATTTTTCTTATTGGCTTCCCTTGTTCTATAGGCATGGGTTAAAGGCTCAACCTGGATTCCCATATTTGAAGTTGATAACAGATGGGATGCTGGCACAGTTTCCAGGAAGGTCACAAGTTTTGTGATGGGTATCACTCCACATTACCAAAAAGAAGTTACACTTTTCTGCAAAAAGTAGAATGGATAGTTAATGAGATTGTCATTCAGTGATAAGATAATGATGTGTCGTTTTGGCAATCTTGCATATATCGTTCCTTTGAACTAATTATCTAAGTTTTTTAATTTTTTATGCGCGTTTTCATTGTTGTCTTAACTAGAGATGACTATTTTCTAGGGGGCTGGTGGAGTGGTGTGCCTACATTGTCTTATGATAGGTAAGTGAGGAATCATAGAATTCATGTGGCTTATTTCTACATGTATTGAATTACATATACATGAACTTTTTCTTTTTCCAACAGCCAGTTCTTGTCAAAAGTTGAGGAGAAGTTCCCAAAAGATACAGATCTTATAGGGGCATGTCAAAAGGGTTTGAGGTGAGATTTTTTGTTCAACTAACTGTTTTTCAGGTTTTTTTTTTAATCATTTGAAAATGGCCAAATGTGATTACAAATTGATGTGACCATTTGATGTTCTTGATATGTCCGATGGACATTGGAATCAACCCAATTGGATTTGAGTAGCTAAGAAGTTGTTAATTTCCCGTTGCAATACTTCTCATCACAAACATGATGGAAGTGCTTAGATGAAGTTGTGACCTGTTATTCCATCAACTGTGAGGGAAAGAGTGACGAGGGATGAAGTTTTGTCGTGAAAGTTTCTGTGTTAATGTTGTTCCTTTATTCCAGCTTTTTCTTGGCCATGCTGTGGGCTGCACATCACCGTTTCTTGTCCCAAATAGAATTTTGAGTTCCCTATAAGAGCTTGAAAATAGATAATTTTCAGCTTGGATAAAGAACTTGAGCATTTTACTTTAAGTCTTACCTAGTAAATTTGAACAATGTGATGAAGAAATATCAAACCTATGCTAGAAATGGATAAAACAAACCTCAAACTCAACTCTCAAGTTGTATCACATTTAATTATTCTACAAACTTTAATTTCTGGGCAGATCTCTTGCTGCTTGTGAGCTGCTGTACAATGCTGGATACCGAAACCTTTTCTGGGTTCAAGGGGGTCTAGAAGATGCGGAAGAAGAGGTATGTTGTCTTCCCCATGGCATTTTTGAATTCAGAGTTTGCTACTACAGCTTCATCCTCTCTCATTTTTCAATCCTGTTAATTCTGAAATTATACGGTGCAGGATCTTGTTATAGAAGGTCCCCAGCCAATTAAGTTTGCTGGTATTGGCGGGGTTTCAGAATTTCTTGGGTAATTAGCCTCATCTTTGCCCAGTTTTCCTTAAGACTTTTATCATGCAACACTTCCAGTGATAACTTTATTTTTCTCTGTTTTTAGCTGGAAATTTATTAAATGCCTTTGTCTGTACTTGTAAACGAAAAAGTGGTTGACTTGGTAGACTTTTATTAGCAAGTTAGTTTATGATTGGATCTCTTTTTTGCAGTTGGACTGATCAACAAAGAGTTCAAGCTGCCAAGGAAGGTTGGGCTTACCGACTGCTGTACTCTGCACGTCTGGTACCTATCTTCTTCTTCTTCTTCCCATTTTTTTGGGGAAAAATGGCTTGCTTCTGAATCACTCTTTTAGAGACTTTCACGATGTTTGATTCTCTCGCACAGGTTGGGGTCTTTCTTGTTGCCGACGCTTTGTTTCTCGGTGCTCAGCGAGTAGGTGGTTATATTCAGGACTTAAGATCACATTGACATCCCACAGATGTGTGCGAATGTATTTGTTGAGGGATAACATTCTGAAGTAGAGGTTCTCTAGAAACAGAACAATTTTCCGAGCATTGCAATTTTTGTCTTTGGGGTTTGTTTGCTCGCAAAGCTAAAAGCTTTTTACCCATAAACACTTCCGTCTTGTTAATTTATTTCTTTTGATCATTAATGAAATCAACTATAATTTCTAGCTGCAATTGCCACAGAAATGTTTGTTTAAAGAAGTTCTCTCTTGTAATTAGTTAAACACTTCTTTAGATTAGATTTTTGCTTCCAAGTTTTGCACGTGTTCTGTGAAGCTACTTGTATTTTACCTTTATTTATTCTATTTCATGGATAATTTCACATTTTATTCTTCGAAAGCACCATGACTTATATTGATTTTTCCATTTCCATTAGGGTTGTATTTTCTTCCTCTGTTCCCACAATGTAAAAAATTATTATATCCATTTTATTTATGCTTGAAGCTAATGAATTTTCTCAATACTAGCTTCTTAACACTGATTGCATGAATAACCATTTCAAACAATTACGTTTTTCAGTTCGTTTTTGTTTTTCTCCTTTAGGCTTTTTGCTTTGGTGGAGAACGCAAATGCTTCTATGTCATGGTTATTCAGGCGGTCACGTTTTTTAGTTCATTTTCCTTTTTCTCCTTCACACTTTTTGCTTTGGTGGAGAATGCAAATGCTTCTATGTCATGGCTATATCACTATGAAAAGTTACAGGACAGTGGCCCCATCCCAGAGCGCTTTTATTATGGCAGGTGACAACACTTAGAGGAATGTAATGCGACATTGTCGTTTCAAGTTTATGTTTGTCTTGAAATTATGAAGAAAACAGTGACAATCTTAAGGCAAGTATGCCAACAATATATATATTGAAACAGGTTCGCGTGAACATAGCAGCCAAGCAAGTTGTTGTATTGTAACTGTTATAGCTTATGGAAAGTGTGGTTTGGCAAGGACCATTAAACCCGCTTTCCTGCGCATTGTGATGCCAAAAACTTCAGTCATGCCCAAATCTTTAGCTGCAACTCCAGGAGGAAGCTCCCAATCAAAGCTATGGAGAAGTTGAGCTAAAGCAAGCTCAACACTTGCAGTTCCAAACATCATGGTGCGGCAGATTCTTCTACCGGCTCCAAAAGGTATGAGCTCAAAATCCTGTCCTTTGAAATCAATAGTACTGCCTAAAAACCTTTCTGGTTTGAATGCTTCTGGATCTTCCCAACTTTCCGGGTCCCTCCCAATTGCCAAGGCATTGACATAGATTCTTGTCTTGGCTGGAATATCATATCTGTCGATGGTACCATGTTCCATGGATTCTCGAGGGACTAGGACCAGAGCAGGAGGGAGCAATCTGAAGGTCTCTTTGATGACTGCTTTCGTGTAGTTGAATTGAGGCAGATCACACTCAAACAACTTTTCTCTCTCCCACAACACTTCTAATTTCGGCCTGTCCTTCTCCAAGACTGCAGGGTTAAAAATGAGCTCTGTCACTCCCCAATCAAGGACAGTGAACGTTGTACCGGTCCCTGCAGCAAACATGTGCTGCACAATGAAATCATGGATGCTATTGAGGTGGTTGATTTCATGCAACAAGCCAAGTGGAATTTGTTACATTTCTGCAAGAATAATGCTAAGGATCTTAACTTTCATCCGTACTTTTTAGTACCAAACTACATGACAAGGTGAGTTGTCATTTTTTTTTATTGATAAATATTTGATAATTTTCAGGTAAGTTAATCTTTAAAGATTGGATATCTACCAATGAAGACAATTGTTTACCACTTAAATTAGTATCAAGATTTCGGATTTGAAGTTGGAATCCCTAGCTCTCCTCTGTCTTACCAAGATGATGGCCTTGACATTGTCCATGGTGAGAGGCATCTCCCCAGACTCGTTCTTCTGAATATCAAGCGAGACATCAACAAGGTCCTTGTGCTCGTCTTTTTCTCTATTCCAGTCAAAGTGTGCACAAACTCCATGGAAGGAGGGAAACCTCCAACGCTGAGCTCTCCTAGCAATTCTTGATACTCTTCGAGCCTCTTTTGGAACCCTTGCTTATCATAATCCCCTCCTCCTGAGAAGTCACTTCCGAAAGCTACACTGCAAAGAACATCATCGGCATACAACCCTAGCATCTTGCTCTGATTGGTTGTGCCAGGATAAGACTCCAAAAGCCTACAGACCAAACGAGCAACTTCTTCTTCTCTAACAAAGCCAAAAGACTACCTTTTGGCACTAAGCAGCCCAAGCATGCCAATTTTCCTAATGTACCTTCAATAAGCTCCATAAGAGGCGAAAACGACGTTGGTGCAGTCGTAGAAAAGATGTTTGGCTGAGAAGATTTGTGGATGGCTCGATAAGGCCAGATCATGGGTTTTCAATGCTTCTTTGGCTATTCTAGCTGACGTAATTATCACAGTTGGGACTTTTGTAAGTATTGGACCATATTTTTGTGCCAATTTTCGGAGCGATATGTGAGGGTTTTTGCCCAGCTGGTGAAGGTTTCCAATGATGGGAAGTTTTGAAGGGCTTGGCGGGAGATTGAATAATGTTTCTCTGTTTCTAATATTTGTGTTATCCTGAAGATGAAGTTGAGAGACATTACTAGGAAAATGATGGAAAAGAAGGCATGGAGGGTTTGTTCATGAGCCACTGAAGGAGAGCCATTAATGGAGTAGTACTACGGCTGCTGCTTTTTTTTTTCTTTTTTTTTTAATATGGAAATTTAATGGAGTACTTCTTGAAAAAGGCAAAGTTAGGTTGTTCGTTGGCACATGAGAGGATATCATTCTAAATAGTTTAGACATCACTGACAAGATATTATCTCCAAACTTGCAGACCTTGAGATGCCAAACACATGTTATGTCGCTTTCGAGATGCTTCAAACTTGCAGACTTTGAGATGCCAAAAACATGTTATGTCGCTTTCGAGATTATTGAACTGATGTACAGCCATTGAGATCTCAACTCAAACACGTGCTAAAACTTCTAATTGATTTTTTTTTTCTTTTAAATTTTATGGAGTTACAAGAGTGAACATGAGCAATTTTACAATAGATTGAACTGGAAAACTTATTTAGAAAGAGTTAGGAACATTCATGGGTAGGGGCACTTAAATTCTTTGCAGGTGGAGTATGAAACATATACCATCAGATTGAAAGTCAATGGCCCAAGATTGTGTTGTCTATGGAGGTTCAAATAAAAATAATTTAGAGGTTAAAATAAAAATAACTTTAACTGATCATTATCTTTTTTATGTCAATTTTCACCCAAATAAATCTCAACAATTAATTTATTTTAATACAACTTTTAATCAATCTTAGCCTTGACCTCGAAACAGTTTAAAGCTTAACTCTAAGGTCCCAAAGTTTGAGGAGGTTTCCCATAGTTGCCGTTAGTAGCTTCACCCCGTCCATGCATCACCGTCATCAGATCTCATTCATGTACGCATACAACCAACAGGCCTTGCTTCCCTGCTTAGGTTTGACCGGTTCCCGCAAAACAGGTAATGACGGGAGGAGCTATGAGTATTGACTAGGCGATGTAGAAACAATGAAGGTTCTAACAAGCGATGTCAAGATGAGCTGTGCAAGGATTTGGGCTTGGTGAAGGGCTTCAGGAGGCTCACGACGTGCTTCGCAAAGCCTCAGGACTCTAGGCTTGGTGAGCGTTGTCAAGAGGCTTGTGACATCTCGTCACTACTATTGACATCTCATCCTTCACACCACATCGCATGCGATTGCGGTTAATTGGATCTGAAAGGAGGAAGATGTTTGATCTCTTTTGTCTCTGTTTTTTTCTTTAAAAATTAAAAGTTGTAATTAAATATTGAATTACATGTGGCAAAGTCCATTTTCATTTGTTATTTTACCTTCTTTTTTTATTGTTGATTTAAATTTGAGGTCAACACACCACCTTAGGATCATTCACCACTTGTGGGGATAAAAACACCCCCCATCATATACCTTTCCATTATATTATGATGCTAATTATTGGTAGGTACTTCAGACTGAGTTGGAGATATTGAATATTATTGGTGGGCACGTCAAATTGAGTTGGAGATACTAACTAGTGATGCAAACTCGATTTACACAAGTTCACATGTCGCCGGCAAAAACTTTTATCATCAAACTTGCAGCCTCTAAAAGTCAAAACCCAATTCATTTTGATTTGGACGTCGCTGAAAAGATGTTACCTTTAACAGCTTGCAGCCCTATTTGACGCTTGTAGCTTGTTTGACTAATTTACTGCCCTTGTACTTTGTCTAAACTACAGAAATACCTCGTGTTATTTGTTTGCTTCTGGATGAGAAAATCCAATAAAGTTTTACACAGAGGGGGAGAAATTTGTTATAAAAATATCTTCGATGCAGTATTAAATTAAAGTTTCAATATTAAATTTTTGATATTTTGGTAGAAAAATACAGTGCTATTTTTTACTAAATTTAATATACATTATATACTTTGTGTCAAATTTGACACTGAGGATATCATATGCCAAAGTTTAACATTAATTGCTTGTGCCCGCTTTTATTTTATAACTACAACATTCTTATTTTTAAATTATTTAAAATTTAAAATTTTACTTTTATAAGTTTAAAAACTTAAAAATTTATTTATAAAAAATGTTATAGAATTTTGGAGTAACATTATAGGTTGGAATACAAAATAGAACACTTTAGCATTTTTTATGATTAGCATTTATATTAAAGATAGTTTAATTTAAAAGGAATGAGATTGAAAAAAAAAAAAAATCTATATTTTGTAACAGGAATGGCTGATTCTACACAACTAGCCACGCCCCATTGCCAAACTAATTACTAATGGCAGTTATGATCACCTATTTTACAACGATCATGGTATTTTTCGGCACTCTTCTGCAACAAATCATTTATAGTATCATACTGCCATACTACTTCATTAAAGTAGAATTACCTATGATATTATTTCTACACAAGTGGATATTATTAGACTACTATTTATCCAACTTATTTTTTTTTTTTGTTAAAAAGGGATAAAAACGGTATTTATAAAAATCATTTCTAATCAAAATTTTTGGTTGCTACAGTGTAAAACTCTTACATGCTACAATGATCAGAAAAAATTAACTATATTAGAAAGCTCTCTTATGCCAAATTTTCGGTTTAAAAGTTTTAGTTCTAGTCAAATTATTTTCTTATATATCTATATATCCTTTCTAGCCAATTACTCAAACCAGGGTTTGGCAACAACAGCCAAAGTAGCTTTCCTGTGTTATTTTAATTAATTTATTATTATTTATTCAGTTTTTAAATGATAATAAATAAATAAAAATAAACTTAAGTGGTCCAACATGCACATATTTTTCAAAAGGTGTCAATCAAAAGATATTTCTAAACTGTTATAATGCTTTAGAAAAAAGACCTTGTTTCAAATATGCCTTTTGATGGTAGCATACATCTTAATAGTAGGTGTTTATAAATATCACGTAAAATCCAAAAGGTCCCTAAGTCTTTGCAGTTATTTAAAAATACACCATATCTCCAAATTACAGAAGGTTTAGAAGAATTTTTTTTAGATAAAATTTCTTCAGGAATTCTTGCAGAGATATTCTCTATTTTTACTGTATTTGTTAACGGCTGGAGGTTAGATTTCGTTTTCTTTACATTTCTGCATTTAGACGACTTTTATGCAATTTGGATTTATGCATATATGTTGAAAATCATAATTCTATATATGTAAATTTCTAAAATTTAGTATCAAGAGCGTGGTTTTTTTTCTACCTTGATATATTTAAATGGAGTTTAATGGAGTTTTTCAAAATACCTAAAACTTTGTTGTATTTGAAATCATTTTTTGATATTTTGATGAAAACCAACATTAGAAATCATTAAGAAATTTATTTTCTAACATTTCTGGGTTTTTAAAATGTTAATTTTAGTGCACATAAGGTATAAAATCAACCAGGTGTGCAATTGGGCCATTTTGGGTTAAATTCGAGCGAAGAAGACTTAATTCATGCTGAAAATTCAATTTCAGCATGTCATTTTTCAGACAGCAAAATGACATGTCATTTTACTTAGTGCGAGCCTGTACTTGTCGTTTTAAAACTACATGTCATTTTCAAGGAGCATTTTTGACCTAAAAAATTCGTAAAAAATTTTTTTAATTAATTTTGTTTTGGTATTTTTTTTACAGAATTTTTATTTAGGTATTTTAGAAAATTAATTTTTAATAAATCTAAAATTAATTTTAATGAAATACAAAATTTTATTATTTATGTTTAAATAAAATTTTAGAAATTTCTTTTAGATATGGTTATGAATTTATGCATAATTTATTTCCTATATATTCTTCAGTTGTTATTTTTAATACATACAAATTTATGAATATTTTATGCATGAAAATTAAATTTCTTGAGTGATTTGTATCACATGTAATTAAACATATATTAATTGTAACTAATTATATTTGGTATAATGATTCCCCTATGTTTGACAAAAGTGGTTCCCACTACTTTTTCAGTTATAAACAGTGTAAAACTCTTACATGCTACAGTAACAATAAAAAAATTGCTATAGTGTAAAGCTTTCACATGTTGCAGTAAAAGTGGTTCTAACTAATGGTTCTACCACCCTTCCAAATAGCCTCGAAATTTATCTCACATGAAATTCTAGTATATTAAATATGATTGGTTCGGATAAAGTATTAAACTATTTTCTTAATTTGCCCACAGGAATTAAGAAATGGAATATAGTTCAATAGTTTTATCATAAGGTTATATGTGAATCAATGTGAAATGGAAACTTAGCCCACAAGCAATTTTTATATGTCATTTGATTCGTAATTTTTGTAGCATGATTTACATTGGTAAAACATGACATATAGTTATTAGTTCCAAATTTTGTGACATGAGCATGTATATTTATTTATTGCAGTAATTCAACTTGTTAATTTATTTGATATAAAATGTGATATTCTTGAGCTTAAGGGTGATAACTATAAAGTTTGGAATGAGAGGATTCTCCTTCATTTGGGGTGGATGGACATTGACTATGTGATAAGGAAAGATGAACCACCCTTTATCACTAAGACCAGCACTCCAAATGATGTTGATCGATATAAAAAATAGGAGCGATTCAATTGTGTCTCAATTATGCTTATAAAGACCAAAATCTCTGCTAAATTAGGGGTTCAGTTGATCAATTTGACAATGTCCGAGCACTACTGAAGGCTATTGATGAGCAATTTTAGTCTTCAGATAAGGCATTGGCAAGCACCCTGATTATTCAGTTTTCATCCTTAAAGCTTATCGGTATAAAAGGCATGCGTGAGCATATCATGCGTATGAGGGACATTGTAGCTCAAATGAAGACGCTTGAGGTTGAGATGTCTAATTCGTTCCTAGTACATTACATTCTGAACACTCTATCCTCTGAGTATGGTCCCTTTAAAATCTCTTATAACATGCATAAAGACAAATGGTTAATTAATAAGCTGTTGACCATGCGTGTTCAGGAAAAGGCAAGACTCGTTACAGAAGAGGGAAAGAAAGTAAATCTAGCAGCCTAGGGAAATAAGAATAAGTTTCAGACCAAGTAAAAGGGGAAAGGCAAGGTTCCTGCCCAGCTGGATATTGAGAAGGAGTCCAAGTGCTTCATTTGTAAGAAGAAGGGACACGTGAAGAAAGATTACTCTAATTACCGAGAATGGCTTGACAAGAAAGGTATTCAACTCTCACTTGTCTGTTATGAATCCAGTATGATTGATGTTAATTATAACACATGGTAGATTGACTCCGGTTCCACAATCTATGTGACTAATTCCTTGTAGGGATTGCAAGTCCTGTGGAAGCCAGTGGGAAGTGAGCAAAGCATCTATTCTGGAAATAAGATGCGCTCAAATGTAGAGGCTATAGGAACGTGTAAACTAGTATTAAGTAGTGGCTTTGTTTTGTATTTGGAAAAGATATTTTATATTCCTAGTTTTTCTAGAAATTTAATTTCAATTTCTAGACTTGTATCAGTTGGATATTCATTTAAATTTTTAAATCTTCGTTCAGTTTGGTTTATAAATCTAATTTTATTGGATGTGGTACTTTGTCTGATGGTCCTTTTTTGTCTTAATTTACAAAATGATGCCAAATATACTACTACACATGTTCATGAAAATGTTGGTATAAAACGATGCATTGTAAATGATGAATCCTCTATGTTGTGGCATCGGAAACATATCTCCATTTAGAGAATCGGACATATCTTCATTGAGAGAATTAAGATATTAGTAAATGATGGAGTACTTAGTACTTTAGATTTTACTGATTTTAATACTTATGTGGACTGCATTAAGGGTAAGCAGACCAACAAGTCAAAGAAGGGTGCCAAGAGGAGTTCTGATTTATAGGAAATCATACATATGGATATTTGTAGTCCAGACATGGACACGTACTCTCAAAGTACTTTGTTTCTTCTATAGATGATTACTCATGATACATGTATATCAACTTGCTTAATAATAAAAACGAAGCACTAGATGCTTTTAAAATCTTTAATCGGAGGTAGAGAAACAATGTAGAAAGCAAGTTAAGATTGTGAGATCGGATCGAGATGGAGAGTACTATGATAGATATATTAAGCATGGACAAGCACCTGGTCCATTCGCAAGGTTTCTTCTAGAATATAGGATTGTTGACTAATACAATATGCCTAGTTCTTCAGACCAAAATGGTGAAGCAAAAAGAAGAAACCAAATATTTTTGGACATAGTGCAGAGTATGCTTACTAGCTCCAAACTTCTTGAGTCCTTATGGACTGAATCTCTTAAGACATCAGTGTACATATTTAACCGAGTTTTAACCAAGGCTGTTCCAAAGACGTCATTTGAGTTATTCAAAGGTTGGAAACCAAGTTTGCAACATGTACACGTTTGGGGATCCTCGTCAGAGGTAAGAGTTTATAATCCACAAGAGAAGAAGCTAGACCCAAGGACCGTAAGTGGATATTTTGTTGGTTATGATGA
Organism: Artocarpus hirsutus; assembly: GCA_946598075.1. Lineage (NCBI taxonomy): Eukaryota > Viridiplantae > Streptophyta > Magnoliopsida > Rosales > Moraceae > Artocarpus > Artocarpus hirsutus. The sequence continues at coordinate 56,151 of CAMOHE010044630.1, forward strand.
ACAATCTAAAGGATACAAAATTTATTGCCCATCTCATAATACTAGATTTTTGGAATTAAGAAATGCAAAATTTCTTGAGAATGACTTGATTAGTGGGAGCAATCGATCATAGAATACTGTTTCTGAGAAAGATTATATAGATGCTCAACCTTCCACTTCTTGTGATAGATAGATTGTTGTATGTAACATGCCTAAAGTTCAAATGCGTGATGAGCAACAACAAGTCGTTCAAGTTCCACAGACTGTTGATCCAGAAATAGTGGATCTAGCTAAACAACAGATACAGGAACCTGTTGAACAACCTGTTAAACAACATGCTCCTTAGGAGAATGTTGAACCAACATTAAGGTTACTAGAGAAAAGCGATCGACGATACCTAGTGATTATATTGTGTATCTACAAGAGTCTGACTACAATTTTGGAGTCGAAAATGCTCTTGAAACATTTTTACAGGCCATAAGTTCTAAGAAATCTAACTTATGGTATAGTTTCATGAAAGACGAAATGGATTCTATGGCATCTAATAGAGTCTGGGATCTTATTGAGTTGCCTGAAGGTGTAAAAGCTATTAGATGTAAGTAGGTCTTTAAAACAAAGAAAGACTCATTGGTAAAGATGGCAATAATCGTGTTCGTGTCGTGTTCGTGTCGGCACATTTACAGCACGACATGTTTAGCTCAAACACGAACACGGCACGATTAATAAACGTGCTAGAAATGCAAATACGAACACGACACGCCTATGGCACGCATAACACGGCACGACATGATTAACACGATTATTAAACATGTTGTGACGAGTTGACACGATAACAACACGCATATGACACGTTTATGACCCAATTAACTAAAAACTTAAAAAAAATTAAAAAAAAATTAATTTTTTTAAAAAGCCAATAAAGAAAATTAACAAAAACACAATATCTAATTAATACTAACTTACTATAAATATTTTAAATATTTTTATATTTAAGTTTAAATGTGTTATAAATAGGCGGGTCGTGTCGTGCTTTGTCAACACGTTTACGACTCATATAATTAAACGTGTTAAGGCGTGTTTAGCGTGTTAGCACAAATCCAGCCCGTTTATTTTCGTGTTATTCATGCTAGCCCATTTATGGCACAATTAATAAACGTGCAGTCTAAACCCATTTATCTCGTGTCGTTTTCGTGTCGTGTCATCGTGCGTGTCGGAAATTGCCGGCTCTACTCATTGGGCAACACTAAGATATATAAGGCAAGACTCGTTGCTGAAGGATTCACTCAAAGGGAAGGAATCGACTATATGGAGACATTTTCTTCTGTATCTAAAAAGGATTCTCTTTGAGTTATTATAGCATTGGTCACCTATTTTGATTTGGATTTGCATCAAATGGATGTGAAAACGACCTTTTTTTCAATGGTGATCTAGAGGAAGAGGTTTATATAAAGCAACCAGAAGGTTTTTCCTCTAGTGACCAAAAGCATTTAGTCTACAAGCTTAAGAAATTTATATATAGATTGAAACAAACCTCTCGTCAGTAGTATTTGAAGTTCCATGACGTTATCACTTCATTTGGTTTTGAAGAGAATAACATAGATCAATGTATGTACCAGAAGGCCAATGGGAGTAAGATTTGTTTCCTTGTGCTATATGTGGATGATCTATTACTTACAACTAATGATAAGGGTCTGCTATATAAGGTGAAACATTTTCTCTTAGAGAACTTTGATATGAAGAATATAGGAGAGGCATCTTATATCATTGGCATTAAGATCCATAGGGACAGATCTCGAGGCATTTTGGGTTTGTCTCAAGAAACCTATATCAACAAGGTTCTAGAGAGGTTTCGGATAAAGGATTGTTCACCAAGTGTAGCACCTATTGTGAAGGGTGATAGGTTCAATTTGAGCTAGTGCCTAAAAATGAGCTTGAACGGGAACAAATGAAAAACATTCCATATGCTTCAGTCGTTAGAAGCCTAATATATGCTCAAGTCTGTACAAGAACTGCCATTGCATTTGCTGTGGGAATGTTAGGCAGATATCAGAGTAACCTAGGTGTTGACCATTGGAGAGCTATAAAGAAGGTGCTGAGATACTTTCAAGGGACTAAGGATTACATGCTCGTATAGACGAATTGACATTTTAGAGGTGATTGGATACTCCGAGTCAAACTTCGCTGGCTTTGTTGATTCATGAAAATCAACATTTAGTTATGTTTTCATGTTTGCTGGTGGAGCTGTATCTTAGAGGAGAGTGAAGCAAACTTTGACTGTTACCTCTACTATAGAGGCCGAGTTCGTTTCTTGTTTTAAAGCTACTTTGCATGGTGTATGGTTGAAGAGTTTCATATTAGGGCTTAGAATTGTGGATTCTATTTCTAGGCCATTGAGATTCTACTATGACAATTCAGCTGCGGTATTTATAGCCAAGAACAACAAGAGCGGTAGTCGAAGTAAACACATCGACATTAAGTACTTGGCTATAAGAGAATGTGTTAAAGAAAAGAAAGTGATCATTAAACATCTGAGCACTGAATTGATAATTTCTGATCCTTTAACTAAAGGCATGCCACTAAAGATTTTTAAGGATCATGTAGTATGAATGGGACTTGGTTCTATGACATGAATTTCATTTTACGTACATTTTGTTATTTTTTTGAAAGTCTTATTTAGTTGTGATGATTTCTCATACTTAGTTGTGTACGTATTCAGTTATTTTGAGAAAAATCAATTAAGTTAGACCTAGAATAAACATAGGATTTTATTAAGTTACGTTACCATATATGAGTTAGTATTAAGGTGTAATGACCGAGAAAATTCATTAATAAAACTTAATATTTAATTGGGTTTAATTAATGAATTTATCTTTAAAAAAATATGATTTTTGTAAAAAGTTGTAATTTTTGTAAAATTACGATAAAGTATGAATAAACGGCATTGATTGCAAATTTTATGGCAAATGTGATGAAATGTTGGGTATGGTAGAATACATATTTTATGAGTTGAATTCCTTAGAAATTTGTAAATAATACCCATAAAATGAATTTTATATCACAATTAATTGTAAAATTGTGGTATAAACGAATGGATGATTAGAATGTAAATAGGACACAGAGGTTGTCCAAACCTTAACTTGGGGTAAAAATGAGGCCGGAGCAGTATAAGAATACTGCTAAGTGAAAACGCAGATATGAAAAATGTCATGATTGGCCTCCAAAATTAAACGAAAAGTAAGTTAAATATTTTTATATAGTCTAAGGATAAAAAACACACTGATTTAACCACGACAGTATAAGAAAAATACTGCGTGACGAAAAATTACACTATGAGAATTTTGGGCTCAACAAAGTGGACACTCCTTGGTTTGCTAATGGGCCACATGTCATGAAAAGTGGCCCAATAGCATGTTGCCACCAAGGGGTCATCAAGTGGATGACCATGAGTCACCAAGTGGGATAAGGATGTATTTATGACTTGTTTATCACAAATTTTCTTTCTTTCTTCTTCCTCCATTTTCGGCAGCCAAAAAAAATTTCTCAACCTCAAACTTTGCAAAAATAACCCCAAAACAAGTTTTAGAAGCAAGCTCAAGGATTTTCACAAGATTTAAGATAAAAATCCCAAACTTTTTATTGAGTTTTTAAGGGATTTTTCATGGGTTGAAGGGGAATATTAACCCATGACATTTTTGCATGAAAAGGGAGCTTAGAAGGAAGTTCAAAGGGAATCTCAAGGCTAGAAATCAAAAGGAGGTTATTTTGGTAAGTTTTGGGTTTTAAAGTTTTGAAATTTTATGAATTTTGTTTGGATTTTTTTTCTCTCAAACCCATATGAGTTCTTGAGCTTGTATTTGATGAAATTTCATGTGAATGTGATGAATGGCATGGTTAAGTGGTGAAATTTTGATTTAGGGTGCAAAATGTTGTTTTTTGCATAAAAAGATATTTTTGTAAATTTGAGGTTAAGCTTTGCAAAAATGAGGTTTGAGCATGAGGATGACTTGAATTAGGCATGAACTGGTTTTTGCAGGGGTAGATTTGCAAGTTTGAAAAAGATTTTGACAAAAACGTCCTAGGGGCTAAATTGAAAGAAAACTTCTTTTCTCGGTGAATTGGAAAATGGCCGAAAACACCCCTGTACAGTGAGATTTTAAAAAAAGTTAAAACATAAAAGTTGTAGATCTTGATGAAGCTGTTAGGTCTAGCAAGCGGTTCGTCGAAAAACTTAACCGTTTGTGAGTTTTTGATTTTTCAAGAAATTGTTAAAAGTGAAAAAATGCTAAAATGAAAAAAACGTCATTTTTCAAAAAGATTTAAGGTATGGTACTTTAAGTAAAAATTTTTCTTATGAAAAATAGGAAATTTTGGTGCAAAGTGAAAAATTTTAGCCCGGGGGCAAAATTGTCAAAATTTTCAGTTTAGGGGCTAAACCGTAAAGTTTTATGAAAAATGGGCATAAGTGTGAAATGAAGTGATACGAGCCACTAGGACATTATTTTAAAGTTAATATGTGGCTATTTTTGTTAAAACAACGAATCGAGCTCGGATATGTCAGTAGGGCCACGGAGGGCAAAATCGTCATTTTTACCCGAATAACCTGAGTTGCTCTGAAATGTCTCAATAAGAAAAGAAAGTGATTAGAAAGATTTCCACCCTTCGTAAGTGACAATAGGGTAGAATTGGATAGAAATAAGGAAGTCAGTGTTTGCAGAGTTGTGTACAGTTATATAACTCGAATAATTAAGTAATGAACGTTTTGTAATGAAACATATTGGAATTGACTAATAATTTTATAATTGGTCAACAGGATCCTAGGAGTCTAGGAGAGAGGAGATCAAAGTTGAGTTTGCAGTACTCAAAAGCAAGTAAGTACCCTTCCCACCTACAGTATGAAATTGTAGGTGTAGAATATGTGTATATGTATATCAGGGTATATAGGATGATGCAAACTTGTATGTTGCTATGAAATGAATACCCAGATGTATAGAATCGATACCTGTGTGTATACAGTTAGAATACCTAAGTGTATAACATGTCACATATTGTTATGTACAATATATTGTGTACCAGTGTATACGATAATGAATACATGTATGTCTATGAAGTAGGTACTTGTATGTACTCTGCTATGCATACGAATTTATATATCATAGATAACATGTGATTATCATTTTATGCTTGGTATGACAACCATATTAAATGAATTGGTAAATATGTCATCAGAAGTTAAGAAAAGTGTCGTACCGACTCCCGAAATAAGGGAAGTTTAAAGGATAAAAATGGTCACGGTGTTACATAGACCTAAATGAAATTGCGCAATGGTATGAACACTTGAGCCCTAATGAAAGATAAGAAATGATCAAGATAAGGAAAGTTCATAAGAAAGCACAATTGAATCATGCATTCATTTGATTGTCCATGTGGGATTTATGGGACTTACTGGGCGTTAGCTCATTAAGTATTTCATGCTGTAGGTATTCCGACAAGAAGGTCAGAATAAATCCAAATGATGAGCTAGCAGATGGATGATGTGTGCAGGTCGGGTATGGAGTTCGCTACTGTATGTTTCCGCTGTATATATGTATTAAATTGTTTTGAAATGGAATGTTTAAAAAGAAAAATGTTGTAAAAGTAAGAATGCTTATGTAAATATAAGCGTGTGAAAGTAATTTGGGAGTTACCAAATTATTGCGAAGTAAATTATTTATTTCAGTTTCAAAAAAAAAATTTCTAAATTTTTGCCCCTAAGTAAGTAAGAAAGAGTTTTATCACAGCCTGAAAATGTGGGTTGTGACATAAGGAATATAATGCATTGTAATACATAGAAGATAATACTCATTCTAAAAAGACCTATTGCCATGATTCATGAGTTTATTCCTTAAGTTTGAGATTGGTTGATTTTGGTTATCTAAAAAATTTATGTGAACCAAGTGGGAGAATGTTATTTTAATTTATTTATTATTATTTATTTAGTTTTTAAATGACAATAAATAAATAAAAATAAATTTAAATGGTCCGATATACACATATTTTTTAAAGGGTATCAACCAAAAGATATCTCTAGACTGTTATAATGCTTCAAAAAAAGGCTTTGTTTTAAAGATGTCTTTTGATGGTAATGTGCACCCTAATGGTGGGTGTTTATAAATATCACGTAAAATCTAGAGGGTTCCTAAGCCTTTGTAGTTATTTAGAAATACATCATCTCTCCAAATTGTAGAAGGTTTAGGAGATTCTCTTTATGTTAGATAAAATTTCTTTAACAATTCTTGCAAAGATATTCTCCATTCTTATTGTATTTGTCAATAGCCAGAGGTTAGATTTCGTTTCCTTTACATTTCTGTATTTAGATGACTTTTATGCAATTTGGATTCATGCATAAATGTTGAAAATCATAATTATGTGCATAGTGACGCCAAACACTTCAGTCATGTCCAAATACTTAACGCTAGCACCCGAAGGAAGCTCCCAATCAAAGCTGTGGAGAAGTTGAGCAAGAGCAAGCTCAACAACCAATATTCTAAACATAATATTGGGAAAGATTCTTCTATCGGCCCCACATGGTATATACTTAAAGTTTGTCATTTTGAAATCAATAAGGCTATAAACAAATGTTTTCGGCTTAAATGTTTCTGGATCTTCCCAACTTTTTGGGTCTCTTCCAATTGCCCAGGCATTGACAAAGACCCTTGTCTCATCAGGAATATCATATTTGTTGACCTCGACATGTTCCTTGGATTCTCTTGGAATCAAAACTGGAGTAGAAGGATGATACAAGGTATCATCGACTTCAGAGTCATCATCTCCTTCGGGGGACTTTTCTTTCAAGATTGCATCAACAATTGGATATGACAACATTTTCAGTATTGTAATTTACGCATTATGTTACTCATCCCAGAACGCCCTCGTTTCTAGAAATTTCGGTTGTATCTCCCTTAGTTCTCCTAAGTATACTATCAAACATACACCCATAGAACAAAGCAAGATGTATTGAAATCTTTACCAAAGGCGTGAGTGAAATTGAATGAAAAGTAGAAAATTATAATACCAAACTGTCCAAACAGAATAATTCAAGTATCGGTTACTATGTACCAACCCTCGAACAGGTCTAAGGTTAATTCATGCATACACATGTAAAATGAAAACATAAACGCATACCTGCGTATGTTGTTCTTGTGACTATCCAATTGGTCACATATCAAACCATATTAGAAAAAAAGGCACAAATTTTGTATTAAATTTATGAAATCTTATCAAATTTTATGACAATCTTATGTCCATTTTTTTCATATAATTTAAATCTATATTTATTTTTTCATATTAATTACTTGTTAATAAAAATAGTAGATTATAAAATTTTACTTCAGAGTTGCTAATTAATTCTAAAGAAAAATTTTATTTCTTTTGTTTTAGTTTCTTTTTTATTTGATAATAATATATTTATATTTGTTAATTAATTTTTTATAGAATTTTTTTTTTCTTTTTAGAATAATTTTATTTTTTATTTGCAAATGTTACATTACTTACATAATTTTTCTTTTTCTCTATTTTCATTATATAACTATTTTAATATTTTTTTAATCAAACAATATCGTTTAATAGTTCATAATTAATTACTTTTTTAATATTTTTTCAACAAAATTATGTCCATAATTGATTAATTCTTAATTTTAATCTTTTAATTGGAATTCACTTTTGTTATGACTTGAAGATTATAAGAATTAAAACTACTTATAAACTAATTTGTATCAATAATAAAAATTTGCCCAACAATGTAAAAATTCTAATTAATTTAATTAACAACTTGAACAACAACAACAACAACTTAGTCATATTAAAAATTCTAAACAAAAATTTTAGCAACAATAACTCATAAGCTTTCTTATATCAATTGCAACCATCACGACAACAAAAAAATCCAATTCAATTATAACCGTCACAACAACAACAAAAAAAACCCAATCCAACACCCAACAAAAATATAACCCAATCCAAATACGACCACATTCCACATTACTCAAATTTTATTAACATTTTTACAAACTAATCAACATATTTCACTAAATCAAATCACATAAACATTAACATAATCAAAATCCAAAAATAAAACCATTAAAACAATTAAAAACTTACTAAATTCAAAACCCACTACAACCAAGGGTTGGAAAATTAAGAGTGGTAGCAACAGTCGACTAATGGCGGCAATGACTGGCGGATGGCAGCAATAGTGGAAGTGGAAGATGAAGGTTCATTTTTGGGATTCTTTTTTGCATTTTTGGGGGGATTTTTTTGGACTTCTTTAGGGATTTTGAGGTTTTAATGCGAAATTAAACCAAATATGGAAGAAAAATGGGATTTTGTGAGGTTTGTCATGATTTTTGACCATGAGAATGAAAGAATCGAAGAGAGAGGCGAAGGAAAGTCGAGAAAAGAAAGGTTCTGTACGCTGGTTTATACACCGAGCTTTTTGCAACAACATATGTCATTGCAAATAACCACAATGTCACCTTAATTTTTAAATTAAGCTAAAAATCAAGGGGAAAGAATCTGCAACCACTTTTTGTGGCAGCCTTTTTGTAAAGCCATCGCAAATAATCTTTGGGGACAGCCAAAAATTCTGCCTATTTTTTCCAAAAAAAATAAATTTGCCATCTATTTACGACGACACAAAGACAGAATATCTTTAACTCCTCGGAGCCAATTGTACTCTACTTGTATTTGCGACGATTGCAAATACATGCCAGTTGGTGCCATTCTAGCTAATTTGGCAGTGTTGTGTTATTTGCGATTATATTTTGTTGCAAATAGGTAATATCAATTTCCATTTTTTTTGCAATGACATGTCAAGACAAATAAATAAATTTTTGTGACCATATGTTGTCGCAAAACGTAGTTGTGACGATGTAGGTAAATGTATCAACTTCGTTTGGGATCACAAGATATCATACAAAATAAGAATATTTAGGATGAGAAATATTATCGCAAATAACATCGTTGTTGAACTAAACATAATTCGGATGATATTTTAACAGAAAAATTATATCCAACACCTACAACAAAATTTCCCTACATCCTTTTAATAATAATAAAGCTTTTATTGTTATAATAATGTTGAAGTTTAGGTACTATATATGAAATACAACATAGTCTAACAATAAATGGTCCAAACATGCACGTCATCTCATTTCAATATGACAATAAAAGTACTATTTGTGCACTTTTGGCAAAGCCATGAGAGGAAACTTTCTGTGCACGGTTATACCACTCGTCTCAGTCATATCCAAGTCGTCCTCTTTAGCTCCACCAGGCAGCGTCCAATCAAATTTGTGAACGACATTGGCCAAAGCAATCTCGTTAACAGCCATGGCAAAGACAGCCCCAGGGCAACCCCTCCGCCCCGCGCCAAACGGAATCAAAGCAAAGTCCTGCCCCTTGTAGTCCACGGCACTATTCTTAGTCAAGAATCTTTCCGGTTCAAACTTCTCAGGCTCGTCCCACATCGCTGGATCCCTCCCTATAGCCCATGCATTGACGAAGACTTGAGACCCAGCTTCGACATCGTATCCCTTTATCTTGACGTCTTTGGTTGACACTCTTGGAATTAGTAGTGGGACAGGGGGATGTAGCCTAAGCGTCTCTTTGAATATTGCCTTTAAATATGGCATTTTTTCTAAATCATCCTCTGTAACTTCTGTTTTGTGGGCAACGATTGTTCTCACCTCGTTTTGAAGCTTTTTCATTACATTTGCATGCCTAAGGAGCTCAGTCATTGTCCACTCTAGAGCTGTGTATGTGGTGTCCGCGCCAGCAGCAAACATGTCCTACAAGAGATCAGAGTCGTGTATATACTTTAGACTTCCGACAATAAAACGTGTATACTCTGAACCCACCCCTTTTGTTCCAAGTTGATTTAGAAAAAGGGACTTTTTCGGTGGGTTACTTTTTCAATACGTCTTCAAGAAATACTTTTAAAAAGAAGGAAAAAAAAAACACCATACTTTTAAAAGAAGAATACTTTTTCCGTGGGGTACTTTTAAATATTTTCCAATATTTATAGTGAGTTTTCTTTACTAGGTTGTTTAGAGGGTTCTAACAAAGTCTCAATTAATCTTTTGGATTAAGAAAGTAATTTTTTTTTTTCATTTGTAGAAATTGTTTTCGTTTGACTTTTGTTTAAGATTGTTTTTTGGTTATATTAACAATTTTCTTATTTTGTTGGCTTTTGTTGCAAATTTTGAGTTTTTTATTAATATAAATCAGAGTGAATAAGTTTGATACAAGTTGTATTGCCAAGTTAGTTGAGACGCGTTAAACTTCTTTAATATTATTGATTACCATCACTCTATTTACTTAAAAAAAATCGTCTCATGGAGCTAAAAAAAAGATCGTTGTGGTGCTCATTCTATTTTAGAACTTATGGTACTTATATATGGAGCTCATTACGCAGTTTTAACTTGTGGTGCTCATTCTATATAGTTTAACTTGTGGTGCTCCTTCGTTAGTAGAACTTACTACGGTGTACATTAAGTGGTTGAGCTTGAGGTCTCATTTTGTCGTTCCAAAATCAATTGGAACTATATATAGTAGAAGGCAAATGAGTGGGGCCCAATCAAATTTAAAAAATTGATTCATAAGTCTTAAATTTTTTATAAAATATCATTTGCGCCCTCACTGTATAAAAAATTATAAGGGTGCCCCAATAAATTATATACTATATTTTTACTCAACAAAAGGTTATCGCTTTTTTTTTTTTAGTAGTATCCTATGGACAATGTTTTCTGGATCTACCACTAACCTTAAAGTACGCAGTTGATTTGAGGTACAGGTAAGCGCTTTGTTATGTACGAGTCACATAAAGCCTTTAGTCAAAGATTAAAAATTCAGACTAATTTAGGCTTGGTTTGGTTCATTAATTTGAACAATGTAAACTGAAATTTTTGTAAGAGAAAATATTATAACAAAATAGTTTAAATTATAGTTCTGACTATAAATTAGACGGGACTTGAACGCTGAGAAAGTTAAAAGGGTGTGTTTAGGAAAGCCTAAATTGGGACAAGCAACCAAATGTAATAAAGAAGAGGGGAAAAAAGAAGGGAAGAAGACAAGTTGGGATTAACGAAGGAAAAATTAACTCCATGTTTCTTTATAAGGTTTTAATCAAATTATTTTGTTACAGTATTTTGGCTCATAAAAATTTAAACTTTTTGCTTAAACCTTTAAACCAATCAGGTCTTAAAACAAAAGAAAAAATTGCGAACATCTTACCAGGATGAGAGCCTTTATGCAAGTTCTATCAACAGAAAATCCCAAGGAGTTTTCCTTTTGAATCCAAAGCAAAATATCCACAAGATTCTTGTTCCGATCTCCATTCATGAGAACATGATCGTGACCAACGCTTTCGATATGTTCTTCAACGACTCTCTCCAAGAACTCATCGAAATCCTTTGCCACCTTATTCATTCTACCAAACACGCCATTCACATGGCTCAACCAAGCAAGCATGGGAATATAGTCCCCTATATTGAAAATCCCCAACAATTCCACAAACTCCAAGAGAAGCTCCTTAAACTTTTTTACAGTTTCTCCCTCATCACTGTACTTCCTTCCCAAAGCCACCCTACAAATGACGTCGTTCGTAAGCCCTGCGAAAAGCTCGCTCAAGTTCACGGCCAAAGAAGAAGAAGACTGGTTATAAATTTTGTCAACCAAGAGCTTCGTCTCTTCTTCTCTCGCGCTGCGGAAGGACTGAACCCTAGTGTTGCTTAGAAGGTGGAGGACGCATATGCTTCTAGTCTGCCGCCAGTACTCGCCGTAGGGTGCTGACGCGACGTCTTTGTAGTTGTAGAGAAGCTTCTCGAAGGAGGCCGACTTGGGCCTGTCGCAGAAGGTTAGGTCATGCGTCTTCATGACCTCTCGGGCAGCGTCCGCTGAGGAGACCACGAGGACTGGCACGCTGCCAAGGCGGAGCAGCATGAGGTCTCCGTGGCCATGGCGGCGGCTTAAGTCTTGGAGAGCTCGGTGAGGGTGAGGACCGAGCTGGTGGAGGTTTCCGATGATCGGAATAGACGGCGGAGACGGTGGAAAGTTCTTGTTGTTGGTACTATTCTTATTGGAAGGCAATAGTTTGTAGAGAAGGAAGAAGCAAGCTATGCCTAATAAGATGGTAATAAGGGAAGAGGGATTGGAAAAGGTGTCTTGCAATAGTGTTTTCAACATGATTGATTTGTTGAAGAAAATATTGATGGACGGTTTTGGTTTTCCAAGTTCTGCTTGTACCTGTGTGCTCTTGCAATTTGGTCTTCTAGTTGAGGTATGTGTACTTGTATTGCAGACTACACACATGAATAATAACCGTACACGCATCTAGTTACAAAACGCAAAATGGCTTTGACTATATGGGAGGCAGGAGTTTAAATCTCTTTTGTTGTCTCAATTAATGCCACAAATCTCTTACGAGCTCACGCGACAATAAACTGAAATTTTAGTCTAACATATCGTGACCAAAAATCTTGTGTTAAAGTTTTACTCATAACAAAAATTGAATTAAAAGTTGTGACTAATTATACAATAGTCACAATATGTCATGATTAAAAGTTTTACTAAAATTATTGTGACTAAAAGTCTAATTTTTTAGAATGTTAATTTTCCTCCAAAACTAGATATGATATGTCTGGTTCATAGATTTAAACAAAAAAATAAAAAAAATATATATTTTTATCAAAAAAAATATTATAGTAAAAATATTTGAATTACTATTTAAAACTGTGAAACAAATGAAAGCATAAATTAGAATTTTACAATTTTGACAATTTTTACTGGTTGGTCACCAAAATAACTAAACAATGTCCTTAAATAGAAACCTTGTCTCTTTAATTTTTCTCTCTCTTTCTAACTAAAATTATCTCTCTCCCTCTAAGATCCTTATCTCTCTCTTCTCTCAGGTCACAAGTTTTGAATATTATTGAAGATGGTTTTTTAGAATTTTTCAAGAGAAAAAGTATACTATAATATAAAACTCTTACATATTACAGTGCTTTCAATCAAAATTAATTCAAACCATTCACTACTAAAAATTGTACAATACACTACGCTTAATAAATAATGGTTTCTTTAAAATTATCATGTTAAGTAGGGAAAACACGCGAGGAGTATGCATAAGATACAAAAACTATCATGGTAGTAAACGGGAGATTCTACGACTGTTTTTACAAAAAACCATCATGATAGGAGGCATATTACACGACGGTTTTTACTAAAGACCATCATGAAAGATAGTCAACAAAAATTAAAAAGCCCATCATTTACCACAATCAGTGAAATTTTAAAAGCCCTCTCTCTCTCTCTCTTTCTCTTTCTTATTCAAATTAACACTTAAACTTAACTCTTTCTCTCTAAACCCAATTCTACCTCTCTCTCTAACCCTCAACTCCTCTCTCTCTACCACCACTATCGCTATTGTTGTCTTTGCCTCGACCCAACGTGCTGTCATGTCACACCCTGAAATCCGAGAGTTAATGTGACAGATTAATTAATTTAAACAAATTTTAGTTAAAATTTACCAATTTAAGGCATTAGTTGGTTACAAAAATGGGATAAATTTAAAACTTTTTAAACAATTATTAAAAATAATGAAATAGATAAGACGAAAATAAAATAAAACAAAATAATAAAGAGAGGGAAATATGTGTTGGATCCCACCAAGCCCATAACTTGTACACATACGTAGTATCGACAATAATTAAAAATTACAACCATAGTCTAATATAAGAAAAGAAAATTAAAGAATTACATGCCTCGATTTACTGCAACTAATAACCTACTCAAGATCTTCTACTACTCGTGAGTCCAATCGGTGGACTCCCATTTGGTCCTAAGCTAAATTCCACCTAAAAGGAGAAAGGTTTGAAAACAAATAAAAAGTGAACGAAAGGCTTAGTAGGACTAGGTTTTAAAAATATTTAATTTGAATATAAAATTTATTATTAAAGAAAATGTTTAGAAAACAGAATTAAGTAAATAAATAAATAAATTCAATTAAACCATTCTTACCAAAAACTGTTTATTGTTCATCCAAAAAGGATACTATTATCTTTTCTTGGGCAAACCATAGGCATCACCATCGTAATGGGCCAGTTGGGTTTTGAGACTTGCTCCAAGGTTGCACTCTACATGACCCGATCTTTGAGTATGGCATCATGCTCATCTATGCCTTTCTATAGTTATTAAAATCTCATTTTACCGAGTATATTCATTTACATTTATTATACAGTTCATTATGAATATCATCTCATTCAATAGTTTACGAAAATAGCTGATAAAAAAATCTTTTTCAATCATTCATCGAAAATATTTTGAAAGAAATCGTTTTAAGGCGAATACCATTTAAAAACATGGCTATCCAAAAAGGCATAGAAGTCCTACCTGGATACCCAGCACCGTAACTTAGCACCACAGTCCTGTTCTGCTATATGTTAGCTTCACGGAACCACGAACAACCTTAAATGTAAACTAGGTTTATTAATATCTAGCATAAGATATTCTATACTACTAAGCTCTCTCATGGTGTTCTAGTGTACCGTTTATGTCTGTAAAATCATACTATAAAGTTAAAATCTTAATTTAATTTAGTTGTAAAACAGTGAAAACTGGTAAAAAACAATAAATTTTTGTAAAGCCTGGTCAGCCTGCCAGTTCCCCTGGTTCGACCTACTGTCGAACCCGCTATGAGTTCGGCCTACCAAACTCATGAATTTGGCCTGCTAAACTGTTGTGATATGGAAAGTTTCAAGCCTCAGGTTTTCATCACATCCGAGCCCAAAATCCATCTGAACCTATTTTTCTCAATTCCCAGAGCACAAATAACATAAAAATATAGTAGAATAACATGATGAACACATTTAAACACTTTCTAACAAATTTCTATGGAAATTTTCAAATAAACCCAAAAATGGAGAAAAATAGAAAAAACTTGATTTAGCTCAGTTTTTATTCAATCTAGCTTAGATTCTAGATGATTTAAGTTTTACTAACTTAAATTTAAGATTTCCTAGGCGCATAAAACTTGGATTGCAACATTTTAAAGAAATTGAAAGTTTGGAGAAAAAGTTTGAAATTTTTAAAAAATGTTGAATTATCATTGAATCTGAGCTTTAAATTCGAGTTTGTGGTTGTCCAAACACATTCCCGAGCTTCCAATCCGCTAAGGACCAAAGCTTAGACTTGGTTTTTAAATAAAAAATTGATCGAGGGAGAGAGAGAGGGGGACTAAGAGTGAGAAAGGGAGAGAACAAGAGAGTGTTGGAAGAAAGGGAGACATGAGGGATAAATAGAGAGAGGGAGAGGTGGTTTTCAACATGAAAACCATGTTCAGCGCACATGTTTCAAATGGGACATGTTTGGTATTTGACAAATTATTTTGTTTCAAAATTTGAAATAACAAAAAAAAAAATAATTAAGAGTAATTAAAAATAATTAGAAGAAAATTAATTTGAAAATATCACAAAATAGTTAAATTAAGTTTCAAATTATATCATGGTACACTAATCCACCATTTTATGCACCAATCATACATAATTAATTTCAGAGTGTTATATGCTAGCCTTGAGGCCTCCACAACCTATGAGCTCATCACCATCCTTCGTTTGTGAAGGTTCTTCTTTTCAAGTGTTCTTCTCTTTGAGGTCATTGCTTCCATGAACTAGCCATTGCCCATGTCCAACCGCCATTTGGTAACATTTCATTTCTTTTTTATTGTTTAGTTTTTTAAAATTTTTTTTAGTTGTATAGTTTTAGTTTTAATTATTTGTGGTTTGTGTAAATTAATTAGTTTTAGTTGTTTAGTTCTAATTTTAGTTTTAGTTTTAATTACTTTCTATGCATTTGTGTATGTGTTTGTATATGTGATGCCCACTACATATTTGATGAACTCTCCAAGTGTTCTTCTCTTTGAGCTCATTACCTCCATAACCCACTGTTGCCGACTGTCGTTTGGTAATATTCCATTTCTTTTTGCATTGTTTAGTCTTTTTAGTTTTAGTTTTTAGGTTTTAGTTTTAGTTTTAGTTTTAGTTCTAGCATTGTTAATATATGTTTGTGTGAAATGTTATTTAGGCATGATTGCTTAAATATAGGTAGTAGAGTAGATATTTGATTTTGTAAAAATTTTATAGTTCAATGTAAATATATGATTTTGCAATAAAGACCCTGTATTAATAAATAACATATGGGACTAGCCATTCCGTAGGAAAGTAGAAATTCTAGTATTTTTTTTTTTTTTTGTTAATGACTGATCTTTCATGACGGTTTTTTACTAAAAAGTTTCATAGAAACTATATCTTACACAACGATTTTGGAAGGTAGAAAATAACCAAGATTATACAACGGTTTTCTTTGAAAACCATCGTGTAATCTACCCATTCCACGATGGTTTTTTCTCAAAACTATCGTGGTAGCCTCTTATAGAACATCCTTAATACCCGCCATTAGCGGCATTCCACGACAATAAAAAATCATCGTGAAAAAACTCTTCGGTACCACAATGGACGATTTCATGATGGTTTTTTGACCGTTGTGAATGCTTTACAAGACGGTTTAAAACCCTCCTATAATCCTCAATTTTTACTAGTGATTAGTTCTAATCAATGTTCCCAAATACCCTATACATTCATTTATTTGCTAAAACATCATGTCTTAGTCTTTGAATTTTATAGGGTGTTTGACAAGCATTGTCAAAACTAACTTTTTCGTTCAAAATACTATAACATATAAGAGCTTTGTATTATTTAATAATCAAAAAGTTGGTTGTAATCATACTTGCCAAACACCTTATTAATTTGGCTGACTAACTTATATACAAACAAAAGATCATTATATAGCCATCTAACATTTGTTCTTCTCATGCAAGTCTTTTTTGAAGACCGCATCCGAGTGTCTTTTCGGATCCAAAAAGATGCGGTGGTTAAGTTAATATGTATCCCAAATTTGGAAGCTCTTACCAAATCTAGCTACATAACTATAAACAAAGAACTATTCCAAAAATATAAACCTTTTTCTGTTTTACTAATTAGATCTGATGTAACTTATTTTAGTTGGACACGGAGCCAAATCAGACTTATGGGAACCTTAGACTTTGGAGGCTTCTTTTTCACACTATCTTAATTGCGTGAACCAAATATGATATTGATGTACACCACAAAACAATTTTCCCAGAGTTTTTAAAATCTTAGAATTCTTGATGTACCAAAAAATACGTCTAACCCGTTTGATTTGTTGATTTAAAATATGATTGTTTGAAACTTTTGTTTTGAAATAAAAAGTTTGAAAAGTGTAGTTTAAACTCGCATTTCAAACTAACATTTAGATATACAGTTCATTTTGGTTTTGAAAAAAGAGTAGAATTTAAAATTGTATTTGGATATGTATTAAAAAAAAAGATGTGAAAGAGGAGATTGAATCCAAAACAATATTCAAATAGGTTTTAAGACCTTGAAAATAAGAAGAAGGTAAATCTAAAAATGAACCACCTTTGATTCAACATATCTTATCAGAGATTCAAAACCAACGCTTTTTTTTTTTTTTGGTGCCAAACAATTTCTCCCATTAAAATTTGGGTTTGAAACTCTTGAACCTTTGAAACAAATGGTGAGATAATCTATCGGTCGAGTGTGACTCTTCTGAAGTTGTGGACCATTTTTGCAGCAAGTCCGATGATGTGCCTCGGAGGCGTCTTAACAAACGGGTTAGAGATATGGATCATATGGCTACTCAGTTTAATCCTCGATTCTCATAAATTTTGAGATTCCAATAATGCAACAAATTAACTAGCTTCATTTTCTTTGCATACTAATTTTCTTTTATTGATGGTCGCTTATATATGCCTGAGTTTCTTTTTCAGTTGTGAATCGAGATATGCCTCCTCTTTCTTATTATTGTTTTTCAATGGATGGTTAATACATTTTATGAGAGCTCTTCTTGGGCGGGGGAGGGGGTTTATAAGATGTTTACGAAATCAGTTTGAACTCAAAAAAATAAGTGTAAATACTGTAGATATAGTAATATATTGCTTATATAGTAACATATTGTTTTTTATACTACAGCATGAAAGAAGTTTATATTGATTTGAACTCATTTGTCAAACACAAGATTAATTTCTTCTATTTATCTCTATTTTCATACCAGTGTAGATACTCTTTTTCCCTTGTCAGGTTTTACTAGGTTTTCTCTTTAGGTTTTACTAGCAAAGTTAAGGGATCTATTTCAAAGGGGTAGTTTTTGGCTTTAATCTTCTAGCCACAGTTTCTTCTAGTAGCTCAAAGTTATGCATTGCTTAGAGCAGGTCTCCCCATGGGATTGTTCAAATAGTTTTTTCCTTATGAAATTTGTATTTTGTTCCTTTCTATTTATTAAATTGAGTTAGAGGCGTGGGACGAGTTTGCTTTGGGTGCGAACCGATACGGAATGCATATATATATATATATATATATATATATAAATTTGTCTCTACAAATATTTTAGCCAAAATTATTTCATGAAGGAAAACTTCTTAGCTTAAATAATATGCTAAGCTAAATATATATGTCAAAGAGAGGCAAAGTACACTGAAGCACATCAAAACCTCGGCGTGGGAATCGCAAGAAGAGGAACTTTTTTGTGAATAATGAGGCCAACACATTCAGTCATGTCCAAATCCTCCCCTTTGGTTCCATAAGGCAATGACCAATCAAACTTGTGCACCAGATTTGCCAACACAAGCTCATTAGTAGTCATGGCAAACAAGACCCCAGGACAACCTCTCCTTCCACCTCCAAAGGGAATTAACTGAAAACTATCATTCCCTTTGAGATCCACGGCCGAATTCAAGAACCTCTCGGGTCGAAACTCCTCCGGTTCGTCCCACAAAGTGGGGTCCCTTCCAATCGCCCATGCATTGATAATCACCATGATTTCGGCTGGAATGTCGAAGCCCATTATTTTGGAGTCTTGACTTGATTCTCTTGGAGCTAGTAATGGTATTGGAGGATACAAGCGAAGAGTCTCTTTGATCACGGCTTTCAAGTAAGGAATTTTGTCTAGGTCGATCTCTGATATGCCTGGTTTTCCTTTGGCAACTTCTTTAACCTCGTCTTGTAGTTTCTTGAGAGTTTTTGGATGCCTCAAGAGCTCTGTCATTGCCCATTCTAAGACTGTATAAGTTGTATCAGTCCCACCAACGAACATGTCCTACAACAATAAACCAAGGAATATAAAAGAGAATATACTCTTCTGAACATTTTCCTCTTTCACTTGTAGGCTAACTTTAAATCAAGTGAAATAGACACATAGGAAATTAAAGAAACAGTGCCTAGGCCCTAATAAATGCGATGGGATTGAGTCCTATGCCATTTACAAATGGTGAGACATACTTGAAAAGCATTTCTAATTTATTACTTGTACCAGTAACATATTTAAAGGATATTTGACAAATTTACTACTAACTTTATCAGTTCTAACTTAACTAAGTCTAATAGGTTAAGGACCACAAAAATCGCACAATTGAATTCACTTTTCAAATTCTGACTAGAAAAGGGTTGGAAAACAGAACAGAACAGACCCCAATAATTTCATTTGGCTTGTATTGTTGAACGGACTATAAAGTCTTAAAAAAAGATCAGAAAAAGTTCCCATACGGGTGGGCTTTTAATCAAAAGGGTAAGATCAACACCAGATCAAAGCTTTGTGTTCAACAAATGAACGCAACGTCTTGTAAAATTATAAAGCCAGATTATTTTCATGATATTAATCCTTTGAGAACTAGGGTCTTTCTCGTGTAGAAACTTTATTAATAGTGCACATCTTCAAACCGTTTGATCTAATCAAAATTATTTTTTTTATAGATTTAATGGCTAAAATACAAGTACTTAATTGGTAGGTTTTATTTTCCCTTACCCACGTAAAAATTGCGTAAGAACTAATGAAAAGAAATTGGCACAACCAATTGTCTAATACACATTGATTATGGAGAATTTGAGACCAATAAATGGAAGGATCTTCAAAATTGTTCTGCTAAACTAATTGTCTAGTACATGCTTGAAAGTTAGATCATATAACATAGCTATATATATTTAAATATATAGATTAATAAAGCCATACCAGAATAATAGCTTTGATGCTATCTCCATCCATTGAAAACCCATCATTTTTTGCCTCGTCTTGAATCCCAAGCAGGACATCCGCAAAGTCCTTTTTCTCCTCTCCTTTGACCTTCTCACTAGACTCTTCCACATGCTGGTCAACCACCTTTTCCAGAAACTCATCAAACGCCTTTGCAACTGTCTCCACTCTCGCATCAAGGCCATTGACTTCGTTGACCCACGATAGCCACGGAATGTAATCCCCCACGCTAAAACTCCCCAGCACCCCCATGAACTCCCCAAGCAACTCCTTAAACTCGTACTTCCTCTCACTTTCCCCTCTTCTGTACTTCCTCCCCAAAGCGACCCTGCAAATGATATCATTGTCAGACACGCAAACATTTCGCTCAGATTCACCGGAAACGACATCGAATTACAAAGCTGATCTCTTATATTTTCCTCCAATAACGTCGTTTCTTCTTCTCGTATGGATCGAAAGGACTGGACCCTTTTGGCGCTGAGAAGCCGAAGAACACAAACGCTTCTCATTTGTCTCCAGTACTCTCCGTACGGTGCCGTGGAGATGTCCCTTGATTGGTAAAGGAGCTTGTGGGCTATCTTCATTTTGGGCCTGTTGGAGAAGATGAGATCGTGGGCTTTCATGATCTTGGCGGCGGCGTCGG
Source organism: Artocarpus hirsutus (assembly GCA_946598075.1). Lineage (NCBI taxonomy): Eukaryota > Viridiplantae > Streptophyta > Magnoliopsida > Rosales > Moraceae > Artocarpus > Artocarpus hirsutus. Next base: position 76,924 of record CAMOHE010044630.1, read on the forward strand.
CCGACGAGACGACGAGGACGGGACGGCTGCCGAAGCGGAGCAGCATGAGTGGGCCGTGGCGTCGGGCCAGGCGCTGGAGGGAGCGGTGGGGAAATAGGCCCAGTTGGTGGAGGTTCCCGAGAATTGGGAGGGTAAAGGGTGGTGAAGGAGGTAAGTGTAACTTGTGGGGTTTTGATGAAGGAGAGATTAATCGTTTGATGAGGACGATTGAGGAGAAGAAGGTGATTAGAATTGGAAGTGCAGAGACAAAGTTGCTAGAATTCAACATGGTGATTTCTATTTTGGTCTGTTTTTGGGTTGGAGTTGGCATCTATATGAAGAGAAAACTGCCCAAATATTCTTGAAAGGCGGTGAAAATTAGCTATGGGAATCATTTTTATTGTAACATATGAGAGTTTTATATTGTAGTAATTTTTTTATATTGTAATAATTTTTTTTATTGTTATTATAATATATAAAAATTTTATATTATTTATAATTAATTTTGTGATAAAAATTACAGTTTTTTATTTTTTATTTTGTCAAACACCCACTTTGACGTAGGAAAGTGGAGTTCTGTGAAGGTGTCGGCCAGCAATAATGTACTTTAATTCAAAAAAAAATAAAAAAAAGTATTCTACAAAAATAAAAAAAGAATAATAATATCATGCATATTAGGCGTCGATTCGGGCCGAACAACAGGGAGGTCCAATTTCCTGGAAGTTATCATGTGTCATGTTGCATGCCATTCAATTAGGTGGGGAATTGACTGATGCTATAAGTAGAAAAGTTCCAAGTTTTTTTGCCATGTAGCACATCAAAACTTAAACAAAAAAGTTTAAAATGCCCTTAAATACATGACTTTAACTGATTAGTTTTTTCTCCTTTTTCATTTCCTGATCTCTCTTCTGCAATTCTCTCTCCATGTTTCTCTCACACTTTCTGTATCACCCCTGCTTCTCTCTCTCCATCACCCATTAATCCTCCACAATGTTGTCGTACTTCGATCCGTTCCAGCTTTCTAGTTCAAGCCTCCTCTTCTGCACAGGGGAGTTAGATCTCATCGTAGTCCAATCCTTCGTGATCCTCCTCCACTCTGGTTGTCTGAGCAGATCGACAAATTAATGCTTCTAACAGTCTTCAAGACAAGCTAACTTTCACCGTTTCCGAGATCTTCTTCCCTCTTCATAGTGTCGCAAGCTAGCTGATACAATGACAACGATTACATGGCGACATCCACAACGGACACAATGTTCCTAACTGCTCCGAGCCACTTTTTTTAAGTAGCTTTCTATGATCTTGTTCGGATTGGTTTTTAGAAAATTGTTTTGATATTTTTTAATTCATTTGTTTACATAAATTGGAATTATTTTTTTGTTTTGTGATTCCGGCAGTGAAGATGTCACTGGGAACAACAATTATCGATGACTTTTTTTATTATTATTATTATTATTATTTGATTATTGTGATGGTGGTAGTATTGCCGGTCTTGGCCGGTAACTGCAAGGATACGCATGACAGACACTAGATACCGATTGATGACCACGGTGGTATCCACGTCAAATACTAGATACTAATCGGTAATCAAGATAAATTTCATATAAAAATTGCCGTATATTTAGCATATCAAATATAGTTTGATGATGTAACTGTGTTGAAACATTTACAAACAATTTTTTTGTCACATAAGTTGATTCAAACTTTATTTTTATGGCATTTATGTAAAGAGATTAATGAGACAATTGACCCAATTACGTTTATTGAATTAAAATATGACTCTAATTTATAAAAATTTTATAAATGTCTCATAATGATATTATTAAAATTATTTATATGTAATTATATAGTATAATATGCAGTATCATTAAGATAATTACTATATCATTAAAGATATTTTTAAGCTATTTTAAATATTGTGTTAGATTTTAATTTTATAACAATATTTTATGTTCCGTTTGGTTCATAGATTTGAATAAAAAATTTGAATGAAGATTTAAATTTTTTTGAGATAAAATACTGTAGCAAAATATTCAAACCGTGATTCAAACTACGAATCAAACACACGCTTAGACACATATTGTAATTCTTACTTATTATGATTGTAAAGAACCATGTTCTTTGCCTAGCCCAAAGAATATAGATTGGGCCGATACATATTCTTTTTTTATTTTTATTTTTTTAGGGAAGATGGAATTAGGCTAAAATATAGGAGCAATAAAAATAAATAGAGAATCTGTGGTGGGACACTTTTTATAGGCACTATCGATAGTGCTTGTTATTAACCATTGACTTCAGATTGGATGATGGAGATTGTATCACGACTACTGAATTACACTGAGACAAGAAACATGTGATTGCTCTTACAGGATGGCAGAAACGTTATTAGCATTTTGCTTGAAGGGTTAAAGAGTAAGATGGTCAGCACCGATAGTGCAGAAGAAGGGCGCCCTACCACCTCCCCAAAATAAATAGGCCAAAACTTTTTTAAGTTAGCAAGTAGCATTTAATCGTCAATTTTAATTTAGTAATAAGATACCCCAAATTAGTAAAAGCTCCTTCCCCTTTCTTTCCTCCTCATTATGTTTCTCCTCCAACCATAACCCCCCCTCCCTCTTCAACTGTTCTCTCTCTCTCTCCTCCTTCCCACTCGCCATTGCCGACATCCCTGTTGACATCGCCTGCACCAAAAGGTTCGCCGGTCGCTTTTCTCCAAGTCTTTGGTGTTCTTTTCGCCAATCTATCTCTCTCTTTGTTCCTCCGTTATGTCGTTGCCGAGATCACTAACCAGAACAGTCATGAAGCTGTGAGAATGATCATCACGAGTCGACGATGAGCATTGCTAAAATAATCGTAACCTTATTGTTCCTTTTACTAGTAAAAGATATATGCTCCGCTGCACATGTTAACACTTCGCGTGGGTCCTAAATGTTATAAGTATTAAGAAAATGACATGACCTTAACAAATGTTAAATTTGACTATTTAAGTTAACGTGGTAGTCTCATTTGTAGACAAAAACTTTAAAGTGAAACTTTTGAAAAAAAAATTTTATATCGACCAAACACTAAATTATAGTTACTAACCTAGGAAAACAATCACATAGAAAATTTTAAAAATAAGTTTTTTTATGGACCAAACACTAATTATAGTTAACAACCTAGAAAAAAAAAAGAAGAAAAAAGCTCGCATAGATTCTAAGGTTTTCTTATCTACAACTATAATAATGAAGTCACTTCAATAGGATTAAGTTTTTTTATGTGATCTAACGTTATATTATCTTTACATAGATTGTGTATTAGAAAAAATTGTTGATAAATGCTTGCTGAGAAGCCATATGCTCAAATGAAAAGGCTTGCTTATTTATTTGTTGATCATCAAAGCTCCATTAACAAACACCAAAGAGGAACCATACGGCAGAGGCAAACAAAACAAAGTTAGGTATAATAAACAAAATAAAAAAAAAGGCGGGTACTCGGCTAAGCAACCAGCTAGCTAAACAGAGTAAAAATAAATAAATAAATAGGGTACAAGTCCATGAGAACATCAAAAAGTGAAAATAGTCGAGTCATTGTCAAAGCCCATTTTGCCACCCGGTTAGTGTAAGACTTAGGAGCTCTTAGGATCAAGGTTGTTGTATAAGACTTCAAAAGGCTGTCAATTTCTTCAGCAATGAGCTAAATTTTTTGAGTGGTATCTGCATAGATTATCAGCAACATTGACCACTTGCATCTGGAGCACTCCACGAAGTAAATAAATATAGATTTTAGGTCCACACATGTCAAACCCTGGTGGTAGTTTATATATATATATATATATATATTTTAAAAAAAAAAATTGCGGCTTTACCCGTCTAAGAGTGCAATAAAATTACCATTTTTGAAACCTTCTGAACATTGCAACACTCCGCACATTTTTCCCGCACAGGAAAAAGCCCACGTTTACTTCAAGTCTACTTGGTCTAACCAAAATAGACTACATTTCCACATGCATGGGCTCTCAATGTTCTCTAAATGAGTGTTTCGTAAAGTTAGTTAAAACCAATTTTTTAATTTAAAACATTGTAGTATATAAGAGCTTTATACTGTAGAACTTTTTTTTTTCCTTTTAATGTAACATGTGAGAGCTTTATACTATTTTTAACTAAAAAGTTTGTTATAACCAACTTTACCAAACATTCCATAAAACTTCTACAAGGTCATTAAGAGTGTTCTCCAAAGTTGAATGTACATAATGGAGAATGGTTATAATCATCCCCTTTATCAGCTCTTTGATGTCCAAAAGTGTATGCACCCATTCAATCTACGAGATAAAAAAATACGAGATAAAAAAAAACAAAAAAAAAAAAAAAACCCAATGGGGATAATAAATAAACAACCTTCAAAACGCTATACATAATGAGAAAAGATGATTGAATATGCAATGACAGTTGTCAAAAGGATGACCTCAAGACAAGATTCTATGACCAATGTGTGTATCGTCCTTCAATGAAATGGTTGGTTCTATACCAACATCTTTTAGGCTATGGAGGTATACATACCTAAATATTTTTTGTGCAAGAATTCCTTTAAGATAATCTGATATTGAAGAAGAAAAAATAATAATAAATTCATGCTCTAAGCCAAACGCTAGAGCAATTGATCCAAAGACCAATCCTTGGATAATAATATCCAACAC